>CACRXK020005835.1:0-26832 GCA_902702795.2 Paramuricea clavata
AGTAACATCATATTAAAATTTCAATCAATTTGGTTGACTCTTTCTACTACTTGCAAAATCAGGGTCGATTCTCAGTGACCGATGTTATACTGCAGTATGCGGAACATTTAATAAAGTGGGTCGGGCTGGTTAACACAGACCGACTTTACATTTTGTCTTGATATTTTTACAGTAGTCTTAGTTTAGTATTAGTAACATCATATTAAAATTTCAATCAATTTGGTTGACTCTTTCTACTACTTGCAAAATCAGGGTCGATTCGCACTGACCCATGTTATACTGCAGTGTGCGGACCACGTAATAAAGTGGGTTGGGCTGCTTAACACAGACCGACTTTACATTTTGTCTTGATATTTTTACAGTAGTCTTAGCTTAGTATTAGTAACATCATATTAAAATTTCAATCAATTTGGTTGACTCTTTCTACTACTTGCAAAATCAGGGTCGATTCTCAGTGACCCATATTATAGTGCAGTATGTGGAACACGTAATAAAGTGGATCGGGCTGGTTAACACAGACCGACTTTACATTTTGTCTTGATATTTTTACAGTAGTCTTAGCTTAGTATTAGTAACATCATATTAAAATTTCAATCAATTTGGTTGACTCTTTCTACTACTTGCAAAATCAGGGTCGATTCGCACTGACCCATGTTATACTGCAGTGTGCGGAACACGTAATAAAGTGGGTTGGGCTGCTTAACACAGACCGACTTTACATTTTGTCTTGATATTTTTACAGTAGTCTTAGCTTAGTATTAGTAACATCATATTAAAATTTCAATCAATTTGGTTGACTCTTTATACTACTTGCAAAATCAGGGTCGATTCTCAGTGACCCATATTATAGTGCAGTATGCGGAACACGTAATAAAGCGGGTCGGGCTGGTTAACACAGACCGACTTTACATTTTGTCTTGATATTTTTAGAGTAGCCTTAGTTTAGTATTAATAACATCATATTAAAATTTCAATCAATTTGGTTGACTCTTTATACTACTTGCAAAATCAGGGTCGATTCTCAGTGACCGATGTTATGCTGCAGTATGCGCAACATTTAATAAAGTGGGTCGGGCTGGTTAACACAGACCGACTTTACATTTTGTCTTGATATTTTTACAGTAGTCTTAGCTTAGTATTAGTAACATCATATTAAAATTTCAATCAATTTGGTTGACTCTTTCTACTACTTGCAAAATCAGGGTCGATTCGCACTGACCCATGTTATACTGCAGTGTGCGGAACACGTAATAAAGTGGGTTGGGCTGCTTAACACAGACCGACTTTACCTTTTGTCTTGATATTTTTACAGTAGCCTTAGTTTAATATTAATAACATCATATTAAAATTTCAATCAATTTGGTTGACTCTTTCTACTACTTGCAAAATCAGGGTCGATTCTCAGTGACCCATATTATAGTGCAGTATGCGGAACACGTAATAAAGTGGGTCGGGCTGGTTAACACAGACCGACTTTACATTTTGTCTTGATATTTTTACAGTAGCCTTAGTTTAGTATTAGTAACATCATATTAAAATTTCAATCAATTTGGTTGACTCTTTCTACTACTTGCAAAATCAGGGTCGATTCTCAGTGACCCATATTATAGTGCAGTATGCGGAACACGTAATAAAGTGGATCGGGCTGGTTAACACAGACCGACTTTACATTTTGTCTTGATATTTTTACAGTAGTCTTAGTTTAGTATTAGTAACATCATATTAAAATTTCAATCAATTTGGTTGACTCTTTCTACTACTTGCAAAATCAGGGTCGATTCGCACTGACCCATGTTATACTGCAGTGTGCGGAACACGTAATAAAGTGGGTTGGGCTGCTTAACACAGACCGACTTTACATTTTGTCTTGATATTTTTACAGTAGCCTTAGTTTAATATTAATAACATCATATTAAAATTTCAATCAATTTGGTTGACTCTTTATACTACTTGCAAAATCAGGGTCGATTCTCAGTGACCCATATTATAGTGCAGTATCCAAAACACGTAATAAAGTGGTTCGGGCTGGTTAACACAGACCGACTTTACATTTTGTCTTGATATTTTTACAGTAGTCTTAGCTTAGTATTAGTAACATCATATTAAAATTTCAATCAATTTGGTTGACTCTTTCTACTACTTGCAAAATCAGGGTCGATTCTCAGTGACCCATATTATAGTGCAGTATGCGGAACACGTAATAAAGTGGATCGGGCTGGTTAACACAGACCGACTTTACATTTTGTCTTGATATTTTTACAGTAGTCTTAGCTTAGTATTAGTAACATCATATTAAAATTTCAATCAATTTGGTTGACTCTTTCTACTACTTGCAAAATCAGGGTCGATTCGCACTGACCCATGTTATACTGCAGTGTGCGGAACACGTAATAAAGTGGGTCGGGCTGGTTAACACAGACCGACTTTACATTTTGTCTTGATATTTTTACAGTAGCCTTAGTTTAGTATTAATAACATCATATTAAAATTTCAATCAATTTGGTTGACTCTTTATACTACTTGCAAAATCAGGGTCGATTCTCAGTGACCCATATTATAGTGCAGTATGCGGAACACGTAATAAAGTGGGTCGGGCTGGTTAACACAGACCGACTTTACATTTTGTCTTGATATTTTTACAGTAGCCTTAGTTTAGTATTAGTAACATCATATTAAAATTTCAATCAATTTGGTTGACTCTTTCTACTACTTGCAAAATCAGGGTCGATTCTCAGTGACCCATATTATAGTGCAGTATGCGGAACACGTAATAAAGTGGGTCGGGCTGGTTAACACAGACCGACTTTACATTTTGTCTTGATATTTTTACAGTAGCCTTAGTTTAGTATTAATAACATCATATAAAAATTTCAATCAATTTGGTTGACTCTTTATACTACTTGCAAAATCAGGGTCGATTCTCAGTGACCCATATTATAGTGCAGTATGCGGAACACGTAATAAAGTGGATCGGGCTGGTTAACACAGACCGACTTTACATTTTGTCTTGATATTTTTACAGTAGTCTTAGTTTAGTATTAGTAACATCATATTAAAATTTCAATCAATTTGGTTGACTCTTTCTACTACTTGCAAAATCAGGGTCGATTCGCACTGACCCATGTTATACTGCAGTGTGCGGAACACGTAATAAAGTGGGTTGGGCTGCTTAACACAGACCGACTTTACATTTTGTCTTGATATTTTTACAGTAGCCTTAGTTTATTATTAGTAACATCATATTAAAATTCCAATCAATTTGGTTGACTCTTTCTACTACTTGCAAAATCAGGGTCGATTGTCAGTGACCCATATTATAGTGCAGTATGCGGAACACGTAATAAAGTGGGTCGGGCTGGTTAACACAGACCGACTTTACATTTTGTCTTGATATTTTTACAGTAGCCTTAGTTTATTATTAGTAACATCATATTAAAATTCCAATCAATTTGGTTGACTCTTTCTACTACTTGCAAAATCAGGGTCGATTCTCAGTGACCGATGTTATACTGCAGTATGCGGAACATTTAATAAAGTGGGTCGGGCTGGTTAACACAGACCGACTTTACATTTTGTCTTGATATTTTTACAGTAGTCTTAGTTTAGTATTAGTAACATCATATTAAAATTTCAATCAATTTGGTTGACTCTTTCTACTACTTGCAAAATCAGTGTCGATTCTCAGTGACCCATATTATAGTGCAGTATGCGGAACATGTAATAAAGTGGATCGGGCTGGTTAACACAGACCGACTTTACATTTTGTCTTGATATTTTTACAGTAGTCTTAGTTTAGTATTAGTAACATCATATTAAAATTTCAATCAATTTGGTTGACTCTTTCTACTACTTGCAAAATCAGGGTCGATTTGCACTGACCCATGTTATACTGCGTGTGCGGAACACGTAATAAAGTGGGTTGGGCTGCTTAACACAGACCGACTTTACATTTTGTCTTGATATTTTTACAGTAGCCTTAGTTTAATATTAATAACATCATATTAAAATTTCAATCAATTTGGTTGACTCTTTATACTACTTGCAAAATCAGTGTCGATTCTCAGTGACCCATATTATAGTGCAGTATGCGGAACACGTAATAAAGTGGGTCGGGCTGGTTAACACAGACCGACTTTACATTTTGTCTTGATATTTTTACAGTAGTCTTAGTTTAGTATTAGTAACATCATATTAAAATTTCAATCAATTTGGTTGACTCTTTCTACTACTAGCAAAATCAGGGTCGATTCTCAGTGACCCATATTATAGTGTAGTGTAGTATACATAATTCAGTAAGAACAGCGTTTTCGCCAACAGCAATATCTCATGAAGTTCCCGAGATATTTTTTAAAAGGGTTTAATGGCACAAATTCCAGTCCTTGCATGAAGCTCCTCGCAGCTCGCTGGAAGTGTATGCATGAGTACTGTCATCCAATCACAATGCTTACTAATAAGAGCTAATTTTAATCAAGCAAGCATTCGCAGCGAGCTTCGTGCGAGGACTTTATACTTGAAAGTTTCAGTTCGATCAATTAACGAAATATTACCGAACATATTCCACTTTTTGGAAAACTGTGGAGTACGTAACCTCTAAAAGCGTCGCATTTGCATTTTTTGTACTTGAATATCTCGGGAATGTGTTGGGATATTGACCAGTAGGCGATTATAATCTTTTAACTGATCATTTTGATAATACATTTAACTAAACGTCAACAATGGGAAATGATTTCTGCACATGTTTGCACTAAACCTAGGTGAAACA
The DNA here is from genome assembly GCA_902702795.2 of Paramuricea clavata. Classification (NCBI taxonomy): domain Eukaryota; kingdom Metazoa; phylum Cnidaria; class Anthozoa; order Malacalcyonacea; family Plexauridae; genus Paramuricea; species Paramuricea clavata. The sequence goes on from CACRXK020005835.1 coordinate 4,763, forward strand.
TATAAAATCCCCGTAACAAATCTCGTCAAGTCCAAGGGTGCTTTCTATCAACCTGAGAAACTGTGGCAATTCATTAATGTCACCCTTTACTATAACTGCACCATAACTATCATTCCTGTGGCAATCGATCATCATCAAGCTGTTATTGCACGACAAGAATAGAACAGCTTTCGCGGAATAAATAAAGATGGCAGCCTTCATGCCAGCCATCCTTTCCAGGTGGCACGCCAAACGTGATGAAGGGTTGGGGTCGCTCATTCACACTATTGCTGCTGGGTGCAGGACGATATCAACTAAAAGACTTCTACATAGATAAGTTTTATTTTCCTCCACGGCCAGTGTACGTGCACCATCTTCAGATTCGTTCGATAAAGTGATCCCCTTTTTCGTAGCATACAGAATCGAAGAAAACCAGGAGTGATGGAGAGTACCATCCTCGGGGAAATTAACTCTTGTTGCAAGCCATATGTGACCCAAAAAAAGAGCTGTAATGGTGCTGGCATTTGTGATATTGAGGCAAGTAGAAGATTGACTAACATCGATACGTTCGGGTAAAAGCCACAGCAAGACACATGTTCCAGCAACTTTTAAAAAACGTACATTTTCACATAATTCTTTTTCGTTTGGCAAAGTCGTGGTACCCAATTCACATGTAGTATTGTGAAAAGGAACTGATTCAGCACTAACATTAATAGATGGATGAACAGCATCAGTAGAAGGGCTAAGGCTGGGAAACGAGGATTGAATCGTTGGGCAAGAGGATGAATTTGTGGAAGAATCTGTTGAGATTGTTGGGTTCATTGATTGTTTTGTCACGGATGAAACCACCGCAGCAATCGTGGTTGAATTTAAACCAACAGACGGGCATAATGGAGCTGTCTCAACACTTTCTACTCTTGGTCGTTTGGAAGGTGGTGGTATTTGAGGTGGCTCCACGATGTTGCCAATCACCAGTTGCCCTTTCGAATTTGTAGTCAAGTGTTCTCCAAACTAAAAAAAAACATGCACTCACTTTACCACAAACCAATACTCAAACATACAAGTCTGCACGATCCCCAAGTGACCTATATCAGACAAAAAAAGAAAACTTTTTAGTCGTTGATTTATGGAGTTGTTAATATTTTGAAACAGGTAAAATAGTGCAAGACGATGTGTTATGTAAGTTAATTCAAAGTTATGTTTGTGTTCTTGTTGTCTAAGTTGATGAGCTATAAGAAAGTAACATACTTTCCCTTCACAGAACAAATCCGTAAGTTTCTCAATAGAGCAATTGTCAGAAGTAGCACCAGCAGATTTAAGATCTTCCTTGTGATTTGCTTTCCTAAACTCTGAGTTGATCAGTTGTCGCCCTCTTCTGCAGTTTGATCCAATGAATGGAGCCCAAAAGCTGTACGTGGGCTTGATTTCCAATGGATTCTTTTCAGTGCCTGCATATAAGTTGAGCAACGGTTATGGCACAATAATAATACAATTAAACAACACACATATAAGGATTACATTCAGTGTAAACAGCGCTGTTATTAACATCTCGCCAGAACTAATAGAAACCATTACTTTTTTGTATTTTACAAGCGATTTACTGCATATTATGAGAATTTATATTGTAATAACTTGGTTTTTATATTATGTAAGCTTCCCACCACCTTTTTGTTTGCATAACGTTCAACAAGTGCTTCTATATAAACTTTTATACAAAGTACGGAAAAGTTTTCTACCTAAAATTTTAGATTAGTTACCTGTCGATTATGAATAGCGATTACGTGTTTATTTTCCTTCTCGTTGTTAAAATGGGTTGCCAATCTCTCAACAAATACGGAGTTATGTGCCGTCAAAGATGTCGTGAAATAGTTGTCACAATTTCTTCTGTTGTTGAGCTGTTCAGCGGTCTCTGAATTTGTCTTTCCAGCAAGTTGGTTGACGCAGGAGATTCTACGTAAGCAATCAGCTGGATCTGTAGAGTTTGCCTCATGAAATTGATCAAATAAGCAGTAATGCTCTGATGATCCAGTCGAAGGATTACGCAGAAGCTGTTCACCATCAAGTCTTTCCTCTTCCCATCCCCTATCCTGTTCTGCGCAATTAGAGAACCAAGGCCAGTCAATCTCCAGCTCACCATCCATTGCCTTTTGGATGTTCTCTTGACTGCATTCAGCAACACGACCATTAAATGGCTGGAAAACGTCGTAGCCTCTATTTCTGGCATGGGCAACCATCATATTCGCCATGTCCAACACAACAACATTCGGTACAGAGGCAAGGTTCATGATCATGTCCACATGATCTCGCGGGCCTTCGTGCCTCAAAAGCCACTTCAAACCATAGCAAATACAGTGCAGACAAGTCATCCCTAACCATCCACCTATTTAAAGAAAGAAAGAGTAGTACATAAACAAAAAATAACACAACAGGTTGCGTCGTCTATAAGTATTTATATTTTTTGAAAATTATGATTACATTATTTACGCATGCATAACATTCTCACCGTAATAATAAAGAACGCTATCCATGCATATGGTTAATAATTTATTTTATTTTTTTGATTATTTTATATGATACTTTATATGATGACTTCATTTTTGTTAAATTTAGGGCCGTTTAAAAATTTCCAACTGGGCAATATATATTCACTTTCTTGCATCCATATGCAACACGGCAAAACTGTTTCTATTGCTTAAAAGTACATGTTTAATGTACATCCAATATCCCATCATCTCACAGGAGTCGAACCTGTGCTTTTCGCGTGGAAAAGAACCGCTTGATGAAGTGCCGGCGAGAATGTACAGTATACGTTTAAAGGTATTAACTTACTAATTAGTATAAACTGCTTTAAATGAGAAAATTGATGTCGAAACAATAGTTTAAATAATTTACAACATTGAATAAAACTCTTAAAATACTTAAATGCATATTTTTTACCTGAACCACCCCACATTTTGGAAAAGAGCTTTAAGAAAGTTCCTTCGATGTTGAGAGCTGACTTTATCCGGTTAATTATGTCCAACGTCGAGCCCTTATCACTCACGCCCAAATTTTTTGCCATTTCTCTTATCACCGGGACCTATAAACGAGAAGAATAAAAAACAACGGTATTTAAAAAAGTTATAACGTTATAACAGTATAACTGATATGCATGCATAGTAGTTTTCATTGGGTGGGAGGATAATGCTATTAAATATAGATTCCATTCCAAGTGACCTATATCAGACAAACAAAGACAACTTTTTAGTCGTTGATTTATGGAGTTGTTAACATTTCGAAACAGGTAAAATAGTGCAAGACGATGTGTTTTGTAAGTTAATTCAAAGTTATGTTTGTGTTCTTGTTGTCTAAGTTGATGAGCTATAAGAAAGTAACATACTTTCCCTTCACAGAACAAATCCGTAAGTTTCTCAATAGAGCAATTGTCAGAAGTAGCACCAGCAGATTTAAGATCTTCCTTGTGATTTGCTTTCCTAAACTCTGAGTTGATCAGTTGTCGCCCTCTTCTGCAGTTTGATCCAATGAATGGAGCCCAAAAGCTGTACGTGGGCTTGATTTCCAATGGATTCTTTTCAGTGCCTGCATATAAGTTGAGCAACGGTTATGGCACAATAATAATACAATTAAACAACACACATATAAGGATTACATTCAGTGTAAACAGCGCTGTTATTAACGTCTCGAAAAATGTTAGCCATTGATTACCTCTTAGTATTCCTCTGTACAATATACCAAGGTTCACTTGTTGCCAGAACATCTCAGCATCAACTTCCTCAGGATTTGAATCCGACTGCATGTCTGGTTGCTCGAGTTCACTTACTGTAAAAAGCCAAAATACATAAATATGAATAAACATATACACAAAAAAAAACGCAAACAGTAAACTCAAATTTTGATTATCTCAATTGCATCTCAGCACTGCCATGACGTACACGCACAAGTTGATTCCACGGTCTACAATGACTGTATAATGAAGCGTTAAATCCGAAAGTGACACCTGTGACGTACTGACTTTAAAAGATCTACAGTATATATGCTGTAGTTCTTTACGCAATCTTGGGCTATACCATTTACCTGCTAGTTCAAACACTCCTTTCATGCATCTAAAGTTAGCAAAGGAGGAAAGTGACCACACATAAGACATGAAAAACCATAGCTGTGCTCTGAAAGGGCCTCAAAATGAAGGTAGGCATTCAGCATTGGGCCACGCGGTAAATGATACGGACGCAACTGCAGCCAGTTCTCGATTGCTTCTACTGTTCGGCTTACAGCATTGTGAACCTAAGAAAACATTGGAATGTTATATATATATATATAACATTATATATATATAATGGTCGCGGGTTCAAGACCCAGCCGCGGCAGACAACATCTTTCTGCTTGCGCTGGGTATGGAAATTGTATAATACACACTCTAGAACATTTTCATCTTAATATATATATATAACCAACAATGAGATGATGGATGTGGGACACATAAATTATATATACGACAAGAACGCCATTCAACCTAATACGCATGATCTCTGCATTTCACAGATTTAAATCAGCGCAAAGGCCTATAGGCAATTGTGCCCCAATTGGGGCACAATTGCCTATAGGCCTTTGCGCTGATTTAAATCTGTGAAATGCAGAGATCATGCGTATTAGGCTGAATATATATACATACATATATATATATATATATATATATATATATTCAGGTTGTATATATATACAGTATATATATATATATTAGGTTGAATATATATATATATATATATATATATATATATATATATATATATATATATATATATATATATATATATATATATATAAAATTTAAATTCAAACCCGTTAGTTTTCAAAAGACTATTTGGCGCTGCAAATCACTTCCACTGAGAATCAATTAAGAAGATCACACACCGCATATTTCATACCTGGAGATGCTTTCTAATCATATCACATATTCCATAACTTAGAAGCCAGTTGTCATTAAAATTGTGAACACCATCAGCAAATTCTTGATACCGATATGGAAGCTTGCAGTTGTTACAAAACTTTACATATAAAGAAATTCCTGAGAAAGAAGAAATTACAATTAATATTCAAAAACTCATTAATAATTCATGAAGCAATTATCCAATCTTGAGTTAGAAATAAGTCACGTGCACACGTCTTTATACCAGCTAAAGAACACTTTAACAAAAGACCATTGTTATGCAAACTATATAAAGATTTTTATATAAAGATTTTTATATAAAGATCTGACTTATTATGCAAACGTTTTTGAAGCCATTTAAAAAACTCGCAGGTCGTGTTTTATAAAACACTCCTGCTCGTTTTTTAAATAGTACTTAAAGAAATATAGAACATATTTCATGGATATTCTCCAAATTACGTGAAAACTTCAAACTTGCACTCGTGGTTATCATATATGTTTAACTCAATACCAATGCAGAAAGATGTTTTGTAATTATTTTATAACACTAGGAAATAAATTTCCGTTTTGAAATTGCGTTATATCATCACAGAAAGTACAAATGCTATATTATAATTACGTACCTTCAATAATTCCTTTAAGTGTCACTAGCTTAGCGTTTTGTGTGATGCAGTATGGCTCTGTCAGTTGGGTTTTACAATAGAAGCAATTGGTCTCTGTCGGGATATAACTAGAAAGCAATAGAAACGATTTGTATTGAGTAATGAGCTAAACATTTTTTTATATTTACTGTCGTTCCAATTGAAGTGTTTCTCAAATATTGATTCGATACATTACCTCAGGCTGACCAATTCATTTGATCAAGTGTATGAATATTTCGAAAGGAAGTAGGAAGTGTATGAATATTTCGAGGAACTTGATCAAATGAATTGGTCAGCCTGAGGTAATGTATTGAATCAATATTTGAGGAACACTTCAATTGGAACGACAGTAAACCTACAAATTGAGGAACGTAAAAGATCATACTGCATGTCAAAATTACATGAACTTGTATGTACTACCTTATTGCGCATTAAACATAATTACCTTTTATCAAAATTTTCTTTTTGAACTGTTAATGCCAATGGGAGTTGCGGAGGGATTTTCTTCTCATCCAACAAGTATTTGACAAAGTTGAGAGCAACGTTTCCAGTTGGAGGGTAAAACATTGTGCTTGGAATGGGAAGATTCTTGCCATTGCCAGGTGAGTGCTCATCAGCGACATTTTCGTCAGTCGCAGTAGGGAAATCTTGGGTGTCGCCGATCTCCTCATCCACCTGCGATGTTGTAGATGTGGGAATGACTGAAGGATGCCACTGTGCAATTGCCCACTTGGCAATGCATTTATGCATACAAGAGCGACGACCAGAGCAGCACTTGCAGTGAAAGGAGGAGTTTTCTTTGTCAAACGAAACCACCACACGTTTGCAAAAAGACCAATAATGATCTCTCTTAATTTTGGCAAATACAGAAAAATGGTAAAAACGAGTAGAAGATTCCGGTGCAAGAGGCATTTGAACAACTAGTGGAACGTTGTCATGTGCAGCTTGCTTCTGCCACTCCAGACATTCTGACTTTCGTTCAAGCTTCAACCATTTTAAAGTATCAACAACAAAATTAAGAGAATCTTCTTGTAAGTGATGAGCAACAACAGAAGGGCATATAAACTGCGTGGACTTAAGATGATCGCACAGGAAATTTGCTTGACCACTTCTAGAAGCGGTACTGCTTAGTTGGCGACAAGTATCAACACTACACACCACAGAGGCAGGACATGAAGTCTTGAACTGGCAATGAACAGGATGATCAGTTCCTCGAAATTGTTTACGAACTAAATAAATCCCATTTGCATAGTCAACACACGTTCCATTCAAGTATTTTCCTGACTCTACTCTCTTTCGTTCATCTGCAGCATGTTTTGCCTTGATATGGGTAGATAGGGAATTTGGATGGAATTCTCTGCCACAATCAGCAAATGGACACTTGACTCTGGTTGGTTGTTGTCGCATCGATCTTGACTGAGCAGACCTGTATCTAAACTCTTGGAATGACTGAACTGTAGTGGTAAGGTTTGTTTCCTGTTGTTGTTCTTGTAACTGTGTCTGTTGTTCTACTAGTTCATGTTGTTCTTGTTCCCCAGGCTGTGTGGCATGCAGTTGATGACTTGGTTCTTGTAGTTGTTGCTGCTGTTGTTCCTGTTGCTGCTGTTGTTGTTGTTGTTGTTTTTGTTGCTGTTGTTGTTGTGGTAGTGGGTGTTGCTGCTGCTGTTGTTGTTGTTGCTGTTGTGGTTGTTGCTGCAACTGCTGTGGTGGTTGTTGCTGCTGTTGTTGTTGCTGCTGTGGTTGTTGTTGCTGCTGCTGTTGTTGTTGTTGTTGTTGTTGTTGTTGTTGTGGTTGCTGTTGGTAATTTTCCTGCATTTGTTGTTGTAATTGTTGACGCCATAACTGTAGTTGTGGTGTCAGTAGCTGAAGGTTATGTGTGGCACGAATGTGCCGGATTGCCTCATCCCTACGCTTGAACCCATGTTCACATCCAAAACAGTGATAATGTGTTATGTCTTGCAGGTTTTTCTCATCTGATTCACGCCGACTTGACGGGAATATGCATGATAGTTTGCATCTTAGTATGTTGAAACCTTAAATGACATGATTGTATAACTTACAAATGAATATAAATTAAGAATACATGCAGTACTGCACTGTACTGGTACTACAGTATAGTATACACATACAACACACTAATCAATACCTTATACAGTACCATTGCAGCAAGGACTTATAGTGCTGTTGTAAATATTTGTTTTGTTTTCAATGACTGTGAATGACATTACATAGACATGCTTGGCCTGATTATCAGATGACTGGATGGGTATTACCAATTGTACAATTTTAGTTAGAAAACCAAACAACCAACACGTCAAGTATTTAGAATATCTCTACAAATTCCTCGAGCTGATAGAGTATTAAGAAAATCGAAATTTCATTAGACAGCATACATACAGTATGTGTACCACAGTTCCAACCCCTCAGTTTAACCCATTGACTGACAGTACAGTACTCTAATTACCATTGGCAATTAAAATACACATTGTATGGCATTAGACAGAGTAAAATACTAATTAAAAGTAGGGCACGTCTGTGCAACAGACATTGAGATGCTGGCAGACAGCTGGTGAGATACTAGGAGATAGTTTTGTTAACCCATTCACTGATATAGTAGTACCCTACTACTCAAAAGTAAATTTGTGGGGTAAAATAATGTGCAAATTATACCATCTTGACCAGTGCTTATTACCAGCATGCAGAAGGGATAATGTATGTTTGGTATAGGTAATAGCATGGTTTCGAGTGCAATTTGGATATAACATGCACAAGTGAGTTTTTCAAAGACCTCGAAATAGCACGAGTCCGAAGGACGAGTGCTATTTGAGGTCTTTGAAAAACTCACGAGTGCATGTTTATCCAAATTTCACGAGAAACCATGCTATTACTTATTAATAATTTACATAAAAATGTTCGAGACAATTGTAGTTTTAACTTGCGCGTTTATAGCGAACATTCCACCGGCAAACTTTTCCTGGCTTTGTTATATCACATTATGCAACGCTAACAGCTTGAAAATTCCACTCAACTATGTAATTTTTGTTAGTCTTGTTTAAGGTCAATGCTTTTCCATTTAAAAATAAAGATAAAAGCCACGCGAAAACAACTTTTACTTCACTGTAGCGCGGCGCCATGTTTGTTTTGTTTTGAAGCAATCTGTGACCGTTACTTCTTTAAACTAAATTGCTTTAAACTGATTGGTTGATTTATTCATCACAATGTTTTTTCCACCAATCAGATCAGTTTGTTACAGATTTTTGCACTGTGATTACAGAAAATTGCACTGTGATTACAGAAAATTGCACTGTGATTACAGAAAATTGCACTGCTGTTTTGGATTAACTGCACTGAAATCAACCAATCACAGTCGAGTAATATCTTTATGTATATTATTATGTATGTTAGCGCTGCTGAACCGAAAGATGGATATAGACAATTTCAGTAAATGCAACGTACGTCTAGGTAGCTAGCCTGCTTCGCAAATTAATCCTTTGTATAGACATAAAATAAAGTATAAATACAAAAGGCTGATTGAGATTCAATCAAACAGGGAATCAGGCAAATTAACATGATCAATCAGACTGTTTTGGGATTTTAATGGCAATTAAGTAACGTTTTTACTATTGATATTATATATGGAACGCCATGTGTCCAAAAATTATTTAACGTTAATTATATCATATCATGCATGACTAAAACTGTCATTGTATATAAATAATTGATAAACGAACAGACATTATATCAAATCATGACTTATTCGTTTTTGTCATTATTTGATATAATGTTATCAACATTAAGCATTATATCATATCAAGAACTTCCGAAAAGTCATGATATGATATCATGACATTTTGACAAAATCATTATATCATATACATTTCGACAAAATCATTAATGATATCATAAGCATTTGTGTAAGGATCTATTCTAAAAGACCACACGAGTCAGAACACGAGTGAACACGAGTCAGAACACGAGTGAACACGAGTGAACACGAGTCAAAAGTGAACACGAGTGAACACGAGTCAAAAAGAACACGAGTGAACACGAGTCAAAAATGACGAACACGAGTGAACACGAGTCAAAAATCTGTGAACACAATTCAAAAACGCATTCTTAAAGAGGCTCCCTACAGTTTTAAGCCCGTGAGGAAGGTCTGTACTGTGTAATTGCACGCGGGATAGTCAGGATTCTTGGCGGCCCACAGGATGTTGGATTAATAATAATAATTATTATTATAACGAAAACTTTATTCAATTTTAGTAATAATAATACTTATGATTATTATAAATATCATTATTATAACTATGATTATAATTAAAATATTATATTTAATTATAATTATATATTAAAATATAAAATATAATTAATAATAATAGCTATATAGACCCAGCCGCGGCAGACAATATCTTTCACTGCTTGCGCTGGGTATGGAAATTATGAAATACACACTCGAAAACATTTTCTACTTATCATATATATATATATATATATATATATATATATATATATATATATTATATATATATATATATATATAGATTGTCTATATCTTAAAATTAAGTATCGCTACTCTGAGTTTCACGTCCTTTCTAGACGATCATCAGGCGATTTTGTTCACTATTTTGTTACTGATTACGTGATTGCATCATCATCAACCGTTCGCTGACGCGTTAACTTGTTTGTTCGTTCACTAATTATATATATATATATATATATAATTACATTATAATTATGATATTAATTATTGTAAATATATCTAAATATTCTATACTTATATTGTAAACTTTTAGTAGCTTCCAGCTTGTACCATAATTGCAGCCAGAAATTCTGCCTGTGTTCCAGTGATTAAATTCAGGTTGTATCTTAATAGTTAAGAAATAAAATTTGATGTTTCCATAATAATAATTATAAAAATAATAATAAAAGCATTTATTTAAACATGCACGATGGTGAATCAAAAGGCATATCCACACGATACGATTTGTCGTATACGATTCTCATGACCCTGGCGTATGTGATCGAATAAACACGCGTGAACATGTGCAGTGAGATTTAAAGGCACAGTTCAGCCTTTTGAATGATGGTTTTTAAGGCGCATTTCCGCCCTTTTAATTGAAAAAACTAACTAGGAAAATCAATTAAGCATAATTCAAAATCAGCAAACTTAATGTTTTTAACACTTAAAATCTTTTTTATTGTTAAAAACATTGAGTTTACTGATGTTGAATTATGCATAATTGATTTTCCTAGTTAGTTTTTTTTTCAGTTAATTTAAAGGAAAATGCGCCTTAAAAACCATGATTCAAAAGGCTGAACTGTGCCTTTAAACTAGTTTCACCATTACAGCGAATGAGCAAAAATGTGGCATCAGCATTCGTTTTAATACGTCAGAATGACAATCGTATGCGACAAATTGACAATCTAATTTCAGGTAGCAGATTATTCCAAAGTTGCTGCAGCGTGGGCCATCGAGGAGTGGAAGTAAAAACCGCTTGCGTGCGATGCGAGGTTGAAATTTGTATTGCTTTACATGGGAATAACGGTTGTATAACCTGCATGTTATGTATGCATTGTATTGCCATGTGTTGCGTCAAACTATGTCACAAATAATCCGTTCAGGTTGTACAATTCATGTAAAAGAGAGTGAGAGAAAACTACAACGTGGTTTTATTTTTAGTTTTTATTAGCGCAAAAAATATGAACACTAGTCAAAAACATGAACATGAGCCAGTAAACCATTAACACCAGACAAAAATGTATTTTTTAAACATATGCATGACTTATTTATATCACCAAGCTTTGTCGACGATTGTAGTGCCGTTTCGCAGTGCTCAAAGGCATATAGCCTAACCTCGTCCTTTTATAGGTGAACGAAAATCTTCTCCTAAAACAAATTTCTCAACAGTGTGTTCATAACGCCGAAAATATCTAGACCATTAGAAATCGTACTTTCGCAAGTTTAGCAAATTGTCATTGAGAAATATTTAACCTAAAGGTCCAAGGTTAGCGCTAATATATCTCTGAAAAACTGGCCACAGCAAGATAAACGATTAATTAACAAGAACCCAATCTTCTCGTCCAATACGCCTCTCAAAACGAGTACTGTAAACACATAAAGTATTTGACTTCAAACGAGTAACCTAACTAACACCATAACCAAGATAAGTCTTTCTAATATCAACCGATGCAGTTTTTTGGCTATATAAACCTTGCTCAATATACGTTACTATAATAATGTCAATATTTGCAAATACATGCAATTACGTCTTTCACACATCCTGACTTTTTCGAACACTGAGAAAAACAGTATTAGTAATGCCAAATAACTTGAGCACTTAGCTATCCTGAAGATAATTAAAATCAAGATTTAGTACATTGTTAACAACATGAAGATGGTCTGGTGAAAGCATCTGAGACAGAACGGGAGCGACGACGACACGACCATCAAATACAGGATTCTTTAGCATAATATGCTCTTTAACAGGATGATAATATGTGGCTTTAAAGTCTGGACTAAATAACAATTGTCCGCTTTGGTCACGTCCAGTTATTCTTCTGTCCATATGCCTAACAACCAGGTTATTAGGTGGCATTCGATATCCTTGCGTGAACTCTTGATAACAGCCATAGCATTTTGTGACAGAATTTGGTAAAAGAACCAATTCGTACCGATATGGGGACATGCTGGAATTCCAGGAAGCAAAACGATTGCTTGGATTGCTTTGCTGCTGTATATCAACACCACTTAATTGGCGACATTGTGGTTGCGGAATGCCGATGCAAGGCTGGCTTTCAATCTCACCGCAGGTGGCAGATGACGTAGAAGGCTGTTGGAATGTAACACTATCTCTATTACTGTACTGTACGGCCGAAGTAAGGGTTGGCTCACGCGGAGTCATCAGTGGAGCAAGAGAGGATTGTGCACCAGTGACGACGTATTGGTTTGTTGACTGGAATACGGATGCCGTCGACAAGAATGGAGGATAACGAGTCAAGCCGGCCGGCGTACTCATGGATGATGACTGTTGGATATTGGAATGGTTTACCGATCCAATAACAAAGGAACCATCACTTGTAGTTGGTTTTCTCTGAATTAGATCTTCTGCAATCGACTCTTGAAAGGATTTGGATTTTCTGCGAGAAAGTTTTTGAGCCTCGTTCTGTTTGTGTCCTTTTAATGAAGAGCTAAGATCAGATTGAACAGCTGCTGTAATGTTGACGGCTCCTTTTCCACTTTTCTTTCGTTTTCCAAGTTTTTTTCTTAGTTCACAAAGGTAGTTGCAGAGAACTCCGACTTCATCAGCGACGGCAATGGCGTCACAGCACATTCCCAATGCTTTATAGACTTTGCACGTACACTGAAAAAGATCTCTGTTCTTCGGAAAGGGCTTAACAATCAACGGTACAGATCCATAACGACTTTTAACAGTGCGTAAACGATCATCATCTGAAGCCGCTTTAGTGATGGAATTGGGTTCGTTTATTAGTTCTTCGGCTTTATGAAAAGCATCTTCCAAGAGATGATGAGGCAAAACATCTTTTAGAACCGTAGCTTCTTCAAGCGATACTGAGAGCTTGCGTCGTGGTTTGTCGAGAACGATTTGGCTTTTAACCACCGGCTTGAACGGATCAGAGTGATTTGGTGGTGGAGAATTCGAGATTTGTTGTGACACCACAAGACCATCTTCTCTATCCGTTGACTTGGGTGGGACTTGATCGGGTGTTTCGTCATCCAACAAGGAAATATTTGGAATAGGTTCTTCGATTTCTTCGTCATCGCGATTGGCCAAAGTCGAACTTCGAACTCCGGAGCGCAGAAGTACATCGTCGGTCGGAATATAAGCCATGAATGCTGAGATGTGCGACTTTCTTTCGTTTGATGACATGCTTTTCCATTCTGCATATGTTTTACGAAACATGTGATAGGCTGGTGATATGACGTACGGACCATCATCGTATAAAGCTTTGACGACATTGCTATACAAACGGAGACTGCGTGTTTTCAAGGCGTCTAGGCATTCTGAAAGTGTGGCGTCGCGATGACTACGACCTTCTGAACGAACGCTGGCGGATATTTCATCTTTGGATAAGAAATTTTGCCACTCAATTGGATTTTGACCATACACCCCATCAATAAAAGCTTGCTTTCGAACTTCTTTAATCATTTTGTCCCTTATTTGCTTCTCCTTATGAGCTTCAAAATAATCTACGAACTTATTTGCTGGACGATTACTCGTGTATTCTTTTTCCATTTGTAGCCATTTTGACTTCAGTTGCAACAGCTTACGGTTATAAATTTGAGTACTTTCGCTTCCGTAGAGAGAATCTTCTTCTTTGCACGTGGTACCCCCGAAAATATCACTCAAAATAATGTTTTTTTGTATTGACTGGAAATTTAGGGACTGCAATTTCTTATCTACATTGGCTTGAACATGTTCTTTGCCCAAGAGATGGATGGTCGTTCCACTTGTTTCCTGCAAAATCCCGCCCGAAAGTGCTTCGTCTTCATCGGTACCAAGAACAAGAATATTGGAAAGGGCTGGATTCCCTCTTTTTACTGCTTGCCAAAAATACGAGAACTCCTGCGTAGATTGATTTCGATGGACAAGGAATGGACCCGGAAACCAAGGATTCTTTAAACTCTCCCTGCCAATTACCGACATCTGCTTGTATGTCGTTTGTGTGACAAGATGGTTTGCAATATTAAATGTTGTGTCACAAGCCAAAGGTGTAGAGAACCTGGGATTTGATGATGTGGTAGAGAAACGTTCTATATCTGTCAAGGACTGCTGTAAATACGCCACAAAACAACCTTGTTTCTCGTGTCTGAGGAGGAATTCTCTGACGAATGCTTGATTCTTGTCGAGCACATCAGGGTCAATTTCATCAGCAGAGGATCCCTGTTCAAGGAGTTTTAGAATAACTTCCTGAATTTGATCGATACTGGTTTTGGTTTTCGCTTCTCCATACAAATGCCGGTAGTTATACAGTTGCTTGCTGTCCCGAATAGTGGTTGACTGTAGTGGAGGGTCAAGCAAATCGATATCTTTCGATTTTTCGTCTTGAATAATCCTTGGCGCACGTCTATCTGTACGAAGTGTTTCTTTTACTTCTTGCTTGAGAGAGTGCTCTCTAGAAATAAAGGATCTGGCGTGCGGACGAGTTGCATTACCATGCGTTGTTGCTACTATGGGGACGGCATTCCCGGTGTTAAAATAGTAATGCATGATAATCGTTGGACATTTCAAAGTATACGACTTTAAACTCTTTAGACGACTATACACTTCATCATATTCTGCTATTGGCATAATGAAGATAACATATCTTGTAAATGCTGTCTGATGGATTTCCATCGTTTTCTTGTGCACTGCTCTTTTTCTAACTACAGCGTACAAGTGCTCTTTGCCCACAATCTGACGAACCCAATTTCGACCATCGCGTACGTTGCAGGTGCCTCCAACGACGCTGCCTTTGTTGTTTTTGTTCACCGAAACTTCTGAACTGATAAAAAGTTCGCCTTCGTCATTAACTGTTACTTCATAAAATCTAGTTTGCTCTTTTTTCTCGTAAGCACCAAGTGTTTCATCTGCTTCTACATCAAATGGATGCTTTATATTTGCAAGTTTTTGGTCGACAACAAAGGTTGATGTGGTAGAAATGCTTGTAGGTTTGGTTCCTGTCATTCGGTCGGCAGGAGTGTCCTTCTTTAAACAGATCTGGAAGATTTCTTTTAGGTCAGGACTCGTATAACTATAAATTGGGAGCTTCTTATCCCCCCTGTAATGAAAAAGGTGTGGCAAATCGTCTTCATTTGAATGAAGATAATTTTCGTCGCCGCCATCGACTGATTCGGGATCACTGGAAAATTCTGCATCATTTTCTTCGCTTTTTTCTTTTTTAGTTGTTGGAATAAAGATTTCGCACTCGTTAAGTTGACTATTGTCACTATCATCGTCCTGCGTAAGGTCGACGGTTAAAATATCTCGTGATCTTTTCTCTTTTTCTTCCTTTTTTCCGACACTTGAAATGTTAGCGGCCTTTCGTTTAGACATCTAAAAAGGTAACTGTATAGTTATGTAAACTATCGTAGTTGGGCCTCTGCTTCTGTCTAGTCGGTTAGTTATATTTGATAAGAAATGTATATTGAAAATATGTCCCACATCATCCGGGAATATACTTTTTTGCCAAGTTGTTGGCAAACAACTTTTCAAATCATTTTTGTTAATTTAAAAAAAATGGACAATTTGCATTATAAACAAACTCTTGACCTTGGCATAAAAATGAATAAATCATCGAATGTGTAAATATTATTTATTGTGCGTTGTGTTGACAAGAACAGCATTTAATTAAATGTTAATTTATATGCCGATGTAATGTAATATTAAGCATTTTCAAAATTGCTTCTTCGAAATGAACTGTAGTATTTCATTCAATAATGAATATTGCTCAAATATCTTCAACTCATATCTCATAATTTAAGTTAGGCCTTTCTGAATTCAGTGAAGTCTATTTGATTGAAACTCCTTGTCCTGTTTTTTTATAACAAATCAAACACCGATACTTTTTTTTGAGACACCCGGTATATGTATCTCGGACGTGTGTGTCAGTGTTGAGTGTGTATGTATTTGAGTAAGTATTGTATGAATATGCAGCTGTATTTTTGAGTTTTATATTGAATAAAAAAATTTCAGTTTTTAATAAAATACTGTATTTCTATTAAATTTTCTAATTTTTAATTCTTTAAGTTTTGTCCCATGAGGCCAAAAAAAATATGTGGGTTTCCGGTTTCTTCTTATAAAAACTTAGGTAGGGTAGGTCGGTTTTAACTTCTTTTTTTTAAACTTTTTTTTTTAATTTTCCGAACAAGCGGACGCCATTTTGTTTAGTTAGTGCTTCCACTTCCAAATTTAAATTTCCCTAATATTGCCTAATATTGCCATTTTCCACAAACTTTTTCCTCTAAGTGGAAACACTTACAAGCATGATCCAATAAAAAAAGTTTAGGGTCGGGATTTCGACGTCCAAAAGCTAGGTAGGGTCGGGAAACCGGAAACCCACATATTTTTTTTTGGCCTGAGTACAAGACCTTGTTCTCTTACCCAAACCATTAATTCAAAGCAATTAGAGCTGTCAAATTACTACAATACGTTACGTTATAGCTAATTTGAATGGGTTCAGTTTTTTTATACACACTGTATAGAGGAGTGCTAACATTTCTTTACCCTGCAATTTCCCTACACTTCAAAGCCCACACCACTTGACGAATTAATATACTATGGGATATAGACCAGTGAAATACTGTGGCCGAGTGGGTTCTAAAATTTAGTTATAATGCAAATTGTCCATTCATTGGCTGTACAGAATTTTTTAATATTTGTTTAGATAATCCATTTAGTTAAATGGACATGTTTTGTGCAATAAAAAATGGGGGTAACCAAGCGTTTTATCGAGTAAAATGCAGTTAAAAGCTAAAATGTCGGTCATATTGAAACGTCATTGTTACCATAGCAACGGGATTTACTATATCATTTTCTTCAACAATTTCCGACTCTTTGAATGTTGCTCAATATATGTGGCACAATTTTTGGTTTGGTTTGTCCCGGTTTCTTATCAGCGCCTGCATTAGAAAATAGCCGCCGCATTTGTATTTTTTTTTATAAATAGCCATTACATGAAGTATTTAGCGGTGGGTGGTCAGCAGTGTAATATTTTATGCAAATGGCCGCCAACCACATGTTCTTTTTTAATTTTATAAATACTGTATTTTAAATAAATATACACGGTAGAATAGTGGTTTTTATTAAACAATTTAAGTTTTGTTGTAAAAAAACAACTGGTTGTTTAATATGAAAAGTAAAAAAAAACTCCCGCGCGCCGCATTTGCATTTTAGAAAACGTCTGATGAGAAACCGGGATTTTAATACTGCTTGGCCTAAAATAACATTTTTATTAAATACTAAGCCGTTTCATAAGTTGTACATTTCAATTTACACATATCACCACTTTGTCAACCAATATGTCATACTTGAACTATAAGTTCATGGACATGGTTCATGTCATATTAAAATCGTAAGTTCATGTTTTATACGAATATTTATTTTACAAAAAAATCATTCGCGAAAAATGTATTTAGTAAATAGAAAACACATATCAACAGAAAATACAACAATGAATATAAAGTATCACTGTAATACTGCATAATTACTGCATAATTAATATAACTGCAAATAGTATAGAAGCATAAACTAACCTTTCATATTACAAATATTTCGCCTCAGTTCGCCGTTTCAACTTTCCATGTGACAAGATGTGATCATGTGAACGGTGAACCGTCAAACACTCCGCATTACTTTGGTCAGCAACAACAAACAAAACCAAAACTTCATCTTATGGACCATCATCTTCATCTAATTATATACTTATATATTATTATTATTAATTAATAAAAATTAATAATAATTATTAATAATTAATTAATAATAATTATTATAATTAATTACTAATAATTATTACTAAATAATACTTGTTGTAATAATTAAATAATTATATAATTATAATTAATTCTAATATAATTATAATAATTATAATAATTATAAGTATTATTATTAAAATTGAATAAAGTTTTCGTTATGATTTTAATTATTATTAGTATAATTACATAGGTGATTATTCAAAATTCTCCACGCTGATTGGTTGCCGTTGAGGTGATTATTACGCGATAATTACCTAAGCGATTTTCAAAATGGCGGCGGAAGCCTTTTTGTCAATTAAATGACGAAGAAATGTGTATTTTCTTATTTTTTTCCAAATAATCACCTATGAAATTATACTAAAACAATTATTCACCTCAGGCTCTGTGATTATCGGTGAATAAAAACTTCGACTTCGTCTCGGTTTTTATTCACCGATAATCACCTCGCCTTCGGCGAATAATTGTTAATTATTAATCCAACATCCTGTGGGCCGCCAAGAAACCCGCGTGCAATTACACAGTACAGATCTTCATCACGGGCTTAAAACTGTAGGGAGCCTCTTTAAGAATGCGTTTTTGACTCGTGTTCACTCGTGTTCGTCATTTTTTACTCGTGTTCACTCGTGTTCGTCATTTTTTGACTCGTGTTCACTCGTGTTCACAATTTTTTGACTCGTGTTCACTCGTGTTCTGACTCGTGTTCACTCGTGTTCACTCGTGTTGTCTCGTGTTCACTCGTGTTCTGACTCGTGTTCACTCGTGTTGTCTCGTGTTCACTCGTGTTCACTCGTGTTCACTCGTGTTCTGACTCGTGTGGTCTTTTAGAATAGATCTTTGTGTAAGTCCTGATTTGATATAATGCTAATGCATTACACTATAATATCAAATAATGACTTTTCAGTTGATTCATGATATGATATCATGTAAAAGAACTTTTTCATTATATCATATAATGAAACAGCACCGAAAAGTCATTATTTGATGTAATGCAATAGCGTAGTGCGCCATCTGTCCAAAAATTAAAACTGTCCAAAAATCAATTAACCTTATAATAACTCAAACGTCTGGTAACTTAAAACCTCCGGTATCCCAGTTGATTTGGACCCCCGTAGATTCGGACTGCCTGTCCATATCCACTAGTAGATTTGGGCCTGCACCCATGGACCGAAGGCTACAAACAAATCTCTTCGATTACAATCGACTTCCTCCGTATTGCGCTTTCAGCAACCAAGAATTCTGCTTGCATTCGATTTTTTTTAATTTATAAAAAGGGTGAATTATGGTGAGTGGTGAACGTTGCTGGGAAGAAGCAATAACTAGAGCTGTGCAAGGAGCTGTTGCATTGCATTTAATATCCATCCCCCTCTATGGATGTCAGTAAGATTTTAACCTCTAAGAAAAAAAGATCAAAATGTCGACACAAACCCCCTTCAGAAATTTGTAAATTTTCCCCTTCCGCCTCAGAAAAATCGCATACATCAAAAAATGCCGACAGGTTTAACTCAGAAATGACTTTGGGGTCACCCTGCGGAAAAATTCATCTATTGGGGGGAGGGGGGGGGGCTGAACATTAAAAGAGAATGCACCCAGAGGCCAGGAGCAATTCTCGCAGCCGGAATAGAGCTCGACTAGCACAAGTTTAAGTTGAAACGTTATAAACCAGGTTGTATGACCTATACATACTTAGTGTTTCAAATAAGTACTGAGGCATTAAGCTTTACCTTTGAATATTTATCGATATCTTATTTTACATAAAGGCCGCAGAGAATTATACTCAGAATAGTATGGATTAGTACCCTGAGCCGTATTCCTATAAATAACGGTGGTGGCAATCATATAATAAAACTAATAATAATAATAATAATAGCCGGCAAACTTTGCGAACGACTTGCCCCACTAAATATCGAGGGCAGTGTTGTTTGCTCTGGTTGTTTTCTGTTTATATTATGGTTGCCACCACGGATGTTTATAGACTTTATAGCTCCTGTGCTATTGTGAGTATAATTTTCTGCGGCCTTTTATGTAAAATAAGATATTGATAAATATTCACAAAGGTATAAAAGCTTAATGCCTCAGTACTTATATGAAACACTATGTAGGTGATACAGACCTGGTTTATAACGTTTGAACTTAATCTTGTGTTGGTCGCGCTCTACGCCGGCAGCGAGAATTGGTTTGGTGTGGACGCGGTCGCCTCTCGCCATAATTCAACCTTTTTAAATTAAAAAAATCAAATACAAGCAGGATTCTTAGCTGATGAAAGCACAAAACAGAGGAAGATCGATTGTAATTGAAGAGATTTGTTTGTAGCCTTTGGCCCATGGCATTCCATAATTATATGTATTATTGTATATTGTGGTAAACTGCTAATTATTTCATACCATATTAATTCACATTATTAATAATAAAAAATATACTTGACGTCCCATTTATCATTTTATTTATTTATATTATCAACATTTCCCACTCATATTTCACACTATTAATAGGAAGGCATTTTACGGCTTTTCTAGATATTTGCACATTATTAATTGTGAATGATAAATTTTTAATGACGCAAAAATTTGCAAGTATAATTTACCTGGAAATTCATGAATCCTGTTTTCCCAGTGAACTTTTTTGAAATGGTCCTTTACTCGCGAAGGATGCTCTTTCGCACATTTGTTGGGAGGACATAATGAACAATGATACAATCTTCCATTACAGTTATCAGCCCCACAGTCACCTCGACTACAACGTAAAACACTGAAGTCGAATATGAAGCGTTATTCATGTCAATATTCGCTTTTAAATTATATTATGGAAAAACTCAATTTCGATTACACATGTTCGAATCGAAATTGAGTTCTTCCATAACATAATTTAGAAGTGCATAACATAATTTAGAACCGCAGAACATAATTTAGAAGTGCATAACATAATTTAGAAGTGCATAACATAATTTAGAACCGCAGAACATAATTTAGAAGTGCATAACATAATTTAGAACCGCATAACATAATTTAGAACCGCAGAACATAATTTAGAACCGCAGAACATAATTTAGAACCGCATAACATAATTTAGAACAGCAGAACATAATTTAGAACCGCATAACATAATTTAGAACCGCAGAACATAATTTAGAACCGCATAACATAATTTAGAAGTGCATAACATAATTTAGAACCGCATAACATAATTTAGAACTTACAAGTCCGTGCAAGATCTTAAGACATATTTTTAGAGAGGCTTTCTATTAGCTTAGTTCTTAGATTAAAATTGTTGTTATAATTTAGAAGTGCATAACATAATTTACAAGTGCATAACCAGAGGTGCATACCATAACAGTGCTGAGAAACATTAGGTTAATCTGTAAATGATTTTTGCATGGCCACTTAAAATTGGGGGGGCTAAGAAATAAATACTGAGAACCACAGACTGAGAACCCCGATATTTGTTTTTAATGGTCCATTAATGCTATTCCCTAGTGCATTTTAAGAGAAGCTTTAACAAAAATTTATAAGACCATAATCACAGAAAACAACACATTTTCTCCCCTGTAGATGACCCTAATGTGTTTCTCCGACAATGCATTGGTTAATAGGAGGTTTTTATGGCATATAGTTAGCAGGATTGAAGGCGATTATCCGATAATAATCTGTATGGCTGTCTTCCCTCGATAGCGGAAACAGCTTCCTCAATTTCTTGGCCGTTTATAATATATTCAGTAACTAAATGAACAAAACTTAAGTAGTATTTAAATTTTGAATTAAATTGAAAAAACTGAAAGATCTTCTTGAAGAAAGAGAAGAATGGCTATTCATATAATGGAAGCATTCGCCGATCAATGTCATAAAAATAAAATATAGCGCCTGGTACTCCTGGTAGAAATCCCCCCTTGGAAATTCCAGGCGGCAAGCAAGCTAAGCGCCTGGGTACGAGGCAGATCCAGTGAACTGTTATATAGTTCAGTGGGCAGATCCAGTGGGCAGCACTGAACTATATAACATGGAAGGCTGACTTCAGTCATTGACGTAATCAAAAAGTGAAGCCAAAGATGGCGGATTTT
>CACRXK020005836.1:0-26832 GCA_902702795.2 Paramuricea clavata
CCCCCAAAAAAATAGCCTCCCATGTTCCGCCGGCTATGGTTAATATAACGATAGAGATGGTTTTCGCGGGCATCACTATGTTTTTGTCACGACTCAAATTCATCTTACGATTATAATATTAGAGGGCATTTTACCAGTACCATTGACCAGGCGAGTTTGCACATTTTTAGCCCTCAAAATACGACGCAATGCCCAATAATATTATAATAATTAACTATCCTGGGCATTCGCCACCTAGATTAAACCATTGAATTCAACTGAAGTGTATTACTATGCTGGCTATATGTTAGCACTATATATAACTGCAACCTTATAACTTCAATTAACCTGTTTCCTCTTTTACCTGTATAGCCGTTTTCGGAACTTAATAATAAAATGCGCTAGCTTTATAGTCCATGTAAGTCAATATGCCAGTACGGCTGGTATTGTACAAAAATACGCCGTACTTTAGCTTATATTTCTAACGAGATTATAGTACGGGGATGTGACAATTAAAAACATTTCCTATCGTTTTCTTTGTTTACAACAGTTACTTGCTGTAAACTAGGTTTAATATACGTAAATTGCTTAAATTCAATATTTATTGACAGGCCGAGTATAAGTTTCTATAAAAATAGAGTATCAAAAATATCAACAAGCAGTATCAAATATCAACATACCCCAGTGCGTCCTGGCTGAGTTAGTTTGAGAAATGTCTCGGCCATGCTGAATCGGATATCTTCGCTCTGACTTTGAGTTTTGGGCCGGAAATTCAACTAACTGAAACGCATTCTCAATTTTATTTAGACGTTTCTTGCACGTGCAGAGAGAATAAATGTCTCTTGTTTGTCGTTTTTTCCTGTAGAAGACGGTTATAAGGATTCATGCGAATGCGCTTCTGGGACTAATTAGCTCATGGTTACTGTTTGTAGCTTCAGAATTGTCTCGGGCCGCTGAATTACTCTAAGTACAACGTGTTGACTATCTTGTTGATGGTCTGATACGCGCTGGATTCCAGCCGTTCTCCTCTTGGATTTCATTGTCTCATCGCCAGAAAGAATATACGCTTTCTGCCGTCGTCCATTGAACCAACGGTAGGGTAGGATGGCTGTTTGCCATTGCTGTCTTGAAGATCGGCGATATTGACCTTCCGTACTTCTAGTTCGCTTCAGAACAGTTGAATGACTGCACTTTCATCAGCCCTTCTTCCTCCTTCATATTTTGCCTTAATTTTTTCACACATCGTGCAGGTCCTCATGATCCCAAAAAGGTATGAAAATTATTTAAATATTTAAGGTTTCCGTGTTTCTAAAGTATTTTTTTTGAGAAAAGTAAAAATTTTCCAGATATAAAAGCATAGTTTCTGCAGAAAACTGTTTTCTGATAGAGAAGGTCCTGGGGGAAGGGGTGTAGAAGCGTGCGCGGATAGCAAAAAACCTTGACATTTCCTCCAAAAAATTAATACCAAATTTTGTTTTGCCTTTGTTTGATATGTAATTTAAACAAGTTTTTTTACATCTAAAAATTGCCCCTAGTGGTCATAATTTGGATTATGTTCGCAGTATTGGCCATTTGTTTACTTTTGGGGATCAAAGTTTGAGGTCCAATTATTTTTAAAGTTTGCAAAATAGCCAGCTAATTCTTGGCTGTTGTTTGCAGCCTTGTATGCTGATTAAAATTTAGTTTAGTCCACAATAGTAGATCCTTTCAATGAAGGGAAATTCTAAATAGTATATTTGATTACTTTTACAGCACAGTCATTACATAGGTTGGGTGCAATACCAGGCCAAATTGCAAAAAAATTTACCGATTCCTCCAAATTTAAGATCATATTTTTTTGCTCCCAAGGCATATAGGAAACATAATTTAACAATGAATTTTGTTGAAAAATTGCCCCTTTGCATCTAATTTCGCTTTGAAATGCGTGTGTTTACTGCTCTTGTATGAAGCAAGAGTTCGAAAACATTCCGAAGTACTGTAAAATGTAATGAAATCGACAACTTGACCTTGCCCTTGAGACCTTGTACTGCCTCAGCACTGAAATGTTTTTTGACAACGATAATTTACCAGTGTTTCTTGAATATTTTCCTTGTTTAACTAGTAGAACCAAACGTACAAGTGCATCATAAGACTAAGCCGCGAGAGTTTTGTGTAGAAATGCTCTGTTTACGGGAAATTATTTTGCATTCGCAAGCGTCAACAAAAGTGCGGCATCAAGTTCACAGTTTGATTATCATAGCGATAGATAAAAGCTTTGAAAATTCAATTGAAAACATTTTAAACCACCCGTATTTGTATAGAATATATGTTAGTTGTATTAACATTGAACTTCTTTCTGTTTGAACCCAAATTTGTACTTGTTTTGCGTTTGACAAGGCTGTCAAGCTCGCGACGATTGGCTTTTAGTCAGTGAACTCTAATAAGTCAGGCATGACTACAGATTTTATAGCGTGTCAAATGTCTTCTTGTTTGTGTCAAGATTATAATATTCTATTGCTGTTCAAACGAGATATTCTATACACTGGAAACGTAGAGTACATTTTCCTTTGTCTCAAGCAAAAAAAGTGTAAAGATTAAACAGGCATTCAAAAATATACAACAACCACGAACATCTCGTATTATTTCTTCGGGGAAATCTTCAAGTTTCAATGGAAATCTGGCGCATGCGTAACAAATTTCCCAGCTGTTAATTCCTATAGGAAATTTCAATTCCTATAGGAATTTCTTTGACCATTTTCAATTCCTATAGGAATTCCTATAGGAAATTTTTGTAAGGGAGTCCTAACAAAAACTAACCTTAATTAGCAGTTCTTTTGGGCCCATTGCTCACTTATTTATCATGAAATCGCTTCACTAGAACATTTTTAATACTGTCTATGGAAAACTTTGTAATTTTCTGAACTAAAAGTTTATGGTTTCGATGTGTTTATTTTATAAAATAGCATGCGCGACAAAATGGCACTTTTGTGGTTTCTCACGTCTGACAAACAACCAAAGATGAAAGTCCTTATTTCACCTTTTTATAGCTATGTGGAATACCTGAATATTAGGTTATCTTTTTCATGTGAGTATATAGATAACATTTCTACACAATAGTCCTTATGAAGGCTTATTTCAAACTAAAAAAAAGCGATTGTTTTTCAGAGCCAGACTTCAAAAGAGAACACGTGTCTGACATTTTATAGCAGCCTACATTGGCACGCAAAATAATTTTGGCTAAAAACCGTTGCTTTTCCAACAAAAACATGAGAAAATTGAGCTAAAAGTCTTACCTGATGTATGTTTAAAATGTTTTTCTTTTTATAGTGTTTTTCAGTGCTTTGAGTAGAGAGGTTAATAGCTTTTGGTTTTGTCACCACAATTTGCCTTTGAAAATGTCGGCTGTCATTGTCTGTGTTAAAAACACCTCAGAAAATTCCTATTTTCTCACCTTCCCATCCTTGGTTTATATTGAAAATAAATTGATTCTAGTACCATATGTCCTTATAAGTATATTTGAAATAATTAAAAACTTGAAAGATGTACAAGCACTGTGTTTTGGCTTGCACACTTTGTTGAATTTGAACACTTAGTTACTGTTCTAAATTTCATGTTGTAAACATCTTGCCCAAAAAAGCAAAGGAGTATATTTTATAATTTTTGATCATTTTCTAATTCATATCCCAATAGATGAAAATTGGTTATAAAATAGATATGTACTAATTTAGTGAATAATTTTTTTTTGGTTTTTATATAAATTTATGGAGATATTGCCCCTTTAGGTGAATAGTGACATGAAAAACAAAATGTCACTGCTTTACAAATAAAAATTCTCATTGAAAAAACTAATGATATATATAGGTATGCAAGTTCATTTAAACTAAATTTGGTGAATCATATATCAATAATATTTGGTTGAAAAGACCAGATTTTTTCATGCAACTGTTTCTGAGATATTGCCATTTTGGTGAAAGCTCTTGAATTCAATCACGTATTCGTCATTTTGCTTGTCCACTTTCGGGGTAGAAACATTGTAACAGCTTGCGTGTTAATGAGTTAATATAAGGAAAATTCTCTGCTCAGAGCTTTAATCTAAAACACAATAACAAATATACTGCCATTTAGAAAACTATTATTAAAAATATCATTGCTGACGCAGCGAGCGACCCTGAAGCGAGCGAGCAAGTCAGCAGTTCTAATTCATATTGGGCTCTGAAAGTAAGATTTTACTTCTGATTCTCCGACCAGAATGCACTGCTGTTAACCGACCAGAATGCATTGCTGTTAACCGACCAGAATGCTTTGCATGCATGATGTTATAAATACGGTGAATCTCATTAGTCAGTTTATAGCTATAAGCCGGCGGTACCGATGCAGTTGTTTTGGTGTATTTTGTATTCGTTCACTTGGTCTGTTGATTTCTGCATGGCTGGCTGATCTTTACACTATATATATACTGAATTTGCTTATTACAAACAATTTATAACATTTAGAAAGCGAATTTGCGTTTGTGTTCTTCGCCTTATTTTCTTTTGACTTTTCTTATTTCATATAACGTCACAACAGGGGTCACGCAATATTTTTATCTAGACAACCTCTAATAATTTTGAACCCAAAATTATACTCTGTATGCCCTTGGAGATATCAGGATCACTGGAAACCTTTAAAACATCTTCCAATCAATATTTGGTCAGCAATGAATACGTTTATATGGTTAATCCCTGTTGTGATGTCACCAAAACTACCGTTAATGAGATAAAAAATTTATCCAAGATGGCTGACATCCCATTATTTCAAGTGAAAATATTTCACGAACTAAGCAAGATATCAAGAATCGGAAAAAGAAGTTATTAAATAGTTTCAAAAGTTCTTTCAAATGAAGAAATAAAAAAATATATTGCCATTTCCCTTTAATTAATAGCCTTAATTCAGAGAATACGCAACAGCGCAAACCCACTCTCCTCCGCAGAGGCATTTTTGGCTGGCCTAAAGTTATACATATACAGTTATAACACCAGATTACTGCCTACTTGGCTACTGGTATACGGTAATTTCACTGGCCTCAGCCCTCTGGGTGGCAGAACGTAACCATTACAGATATACTTATACTACTGTAACCACAATGCAAATATTATTGAAACATTAACAATAAACGGCAGTAACTAAACTTAACTATGTTATATTTGCATGTTACTTGTTAGTAATAAATTAAATATATATTAAATAAAATAGTAAAATAGTATTATATACTAATTTTCAAGTGTACTATTTAACATACTCATATCTTTGCAGTTATAGCATAATAGATTTTCCAAATCCTTCCTCGCCGACTGGTTCACCACAGAATGTGTGACATGGGTTTTTAAGAAATACAGCTATGTCCACCATCATATTGTTGCTTACACACAACACACAGTGATACTGGAATAAATAAATAATAAAATATAGAATTGAAAAACTTCATCATCAGTACATTTATTCATTTTCATAATCCTAGTTAGCCTGTGAATATAGCTGGTAATCGCTAGATTCCAGGCAGTTCAGTTGTTTTGTTTGTGCATTATTTGAATTTGCTTTTAATGTTTACATGTACAAAACGCCATAATTCATAAAGTCAAAATTAACAACTGCCGAACTGCGAAAAGAGTAACTAAGTTCTTTAATTTTGATCTTACAGTTACAGGACAGGCCATCAAATTTCTCAAGAGTTTTACCTTTTTCCTGTTCGTTTGGTACAGTTTCCATAGTTTTTTCCTTTAACGCATAGGCCTTAGCCGATTTTTAGTGTCTGTTAGTGACACATGTGACATTTCCTAAAAAGAGGCAGAATAAACACAAATTACTAATAATATATGCTTTTTTTGCTTTTTGTAACATCAAAAATACACGATGTTTATCTTTTGAGTAGAGTAGGCTGAGTAGCCAGGTTCAAGTTATAGTTTACCTTATTCTTGAAGCTTGAAAAATCTTTTGACTCTTTTATGCCTTGTTTTTTAAACGTTTTATGCGTATTCCAAACGTTTTATGCCGTATTCCATTAGTTAACATTCACCGAAGCACGTAAACGAACGTATATTCAGTTATGTTAATTTGCAAACGTAAGAAATTGAATTCTGATTGGCTCCACATGTAATATGTGTAAATGAGACCATAGATATGCATATTGTTTGTAAAATGTGCGAATTCTAAAGACTTTTTCATGTTGTCAGTTAATCACAATTTCGATTTGAAGCTATGTCGACATGTGTAGATCACTATAGAGTCTAGAGATTGCCTAACGTACTATCGCATCGTGCGAAAATATGTTTGCATATAGTTTTCATTCTCGTGAAGACATATGTCCAACATTTGCGCAGAAAATGTTTGAATCTTAAAACTGCTCCAGACACTATAAGAGTCACAAGAGAATAGCTACATCAATAATTAGTCGTTCAGCCTTCAAAGTCAAATCCAAAAAACAGACTGGCCATAAATTTCTAGCGATCCATTTTCTTCTATCGATTTTAAATTAAAATTGTTTTACTCTGGCTTGCCGTGTTTATATGCATGCTTCAATGCTAAAATATCGTTGATACGTACATGTCCTCGCTATAAATCTCGTAATGTCATGATTGATTCATGAACGAATTTAAACTCTTCACAAATATGTTTGCCTTTGGCTTTGGGAATTGAAATATTTACAAAACATACTGTATTGAGTAGCGCCATGACAATGTCTATAGTATAGATATCTGTTGCAATTTTGCCCTTTGGGAATTGTGTTTACTTTCATGCAAATTCTTTTACATGCAGTACAGAATATGACATGGCACGAGACTGTCGAGTCATCAAATTCCATTGAAAAGGAACTAAACTTTTGTGTACAAACAGCGGCCAGGTCGACTTCCAAAGTTATATCAGTTAACATTCTGCGGATATTCTGAGTTTTAGTTTACTAGGTAAAGAATGGCATGCATCAAGCATGCCAGTTTTTCATGGAATGAGCGAGACGTCTCAAGTTATAACATCTCATGCATGCAAGTTTCGCGTTTACGTTCCGTTCGTAAGCAATTGTATGTAAATCACCAACACACTGCCAACTTTCGTGTGAATAAATTATGCCAAACGTTTATCCAATAAGAGCTTGCTATTATATGGTTGAGAACGGATTGAGTGCTATCATCCAATAAGGAACTGTAGTTTTGACGATTGTTTCGTTCAGTAATGAGGCTTTACGTTTGTTTACGTGCTTCGGTGCATGTTAACTATTAGGACGATTCCTAGGCTATTGTGCTTTACACAAGAAGTTTCGTGAAGTACACACATTGAATGTTCCAAGAAACGTTGTGTGTGACGTGATGACCGATGTCAACCCTCAAGGTTTACAAGACAGAGGTGGTGTGGGACAACCAAAACGCCAATGAAGAAAAGGCGCGTTCATATAGACTGTAAGCATATTAAAAAATGTTTAATATTTTGTTACACTAGAACATTATATTAATATATGTGACGATTTTCTCATTCAGGGAGCTGATTTTACAATGTCACTTGATGGGCAAGATAAAATGTGTGGTTTTCAAAAGTCTACGTTCCCATTGTGCATTTATGATGCCCAGGATACTTTCAGCAGCAGAGTAAACTTCCTGAGAGTATGGACTTCCAATGATAATCCAAGCATTGTTGGTAGATTCTACTTCGACTATTTATTCGAAAGAAGAGGTATTATAATATTTGCCTTTATCTAAATGGTTCTTCAAATTTAGATTATTAATTAATACCCTTTATTAATCATTGAGCATCACTCACCCTCAAGAATGTTCCAGACTCATTTCAATGGACCTTGAGTATGAAATTTGAAATAATCACCCTTTCTTGATAGACATTGTTTTAGCACCCTTCTTGAGCACAATCATATATTATAGTCATGTTAACATTATTGTACAAAAATATGTGTAACTTTTTCTGTATTTTATAGTGTTACCCTCAAGAATATGTGTGGATAGAGGAACAGAAACTGGTGTGATGTGTACTATCCACAGTTATTTACGAGCACAACATGGTGATGTGGAGAATGGAGATGACTGTGTTCTATATGGACCTTCCACCGAAAACAAAATTGAGAGATGGTGGAGAGAGCTGTCACACAGAATGGAAGGCTACTTCAAGGATCAATTAAAAATTTTTCTTTGGAGATGGGTATTATGACCCAAGCAATGAAACTGACAGGTATACTTTTCGGACAAGAATGCATTTGGTTTACTGGTTAATGCAGCTATATTCATCAAATATTGCAATTTTTAAACCACAATGATATGAGAGACCAGAGTAAATTATCATATATGAGTGCATGTGCATGAATGATCATCATGTAGTTTTACTTTATTAAAATACAACCTGAAGAGCAAGCTTGTCTCATCGATTTGGCCGTACTCAAGGTCATACACACATGTATGTGCACTACAGCACCACCCCTTCATGTCATTACAAATTCAACTAAGTCCAAGATGATTCCATTGTGTGTGTGT
This sequence comes from Paramuricea clavata, assembly GCA_902702795.2. NCBI lineage: Eukaryota > Metazoa > Cnidaria > Anthozoa > Malacalcyonacea > Plexauridae > Paramuricea > Paramuricea clavata. The sequence continues at coordinate 8,463 of CACRXK020005836.1, forward strand.
GTTTCTGGACTAATTTGAACTCTGTATTCACAGGCGTACCGGGCGGGGGCGGTAGCCCCCCAAGTTTTTTGGGCAGTCGGGCAATATTCGATCAACAGTCGGGCAATTTTGGTTTGCAATAAAAAAAAATGGGACAAATTCTGTCAATTTTGTCTAAAATGAAGTAACTTTTTTGGCAAATTTAGTGATTTTTCGAAAATTTGTGTTATGTTCCGGAAAATATTGGTTGTCCGGAAAATTTTTTTGACCCCTAAAATGGTACACTGACCAAAATTTTTTTGGCGACGGGGGGGGGAGGGGGTGGTCACCAAAATAATTTTTCCGGAAAAAATTTTCTGGTACTAGTCGGGCAGAATCCCGAAAAGTCGGGCAATTTTCTTTCCGCCCCCCTAATTTTTTCCTTCCGGTACGCCCATGTCTGTATTGATCGAAATGTGATTGTAGGACACACAATCGTTGAATTAGCATTCACTTAACAAAAGCAAATTACTTATCACTGAAACCCTGTCAATTTTAATTTGCAGAAACATGCTAGCATATATCTATATTCCTGTGGTACAAAAGGAACTTGATGTGTTCAGGGTATCTGTGTGGAATAATCATAGAGTGAGAAAACAAAAAGACAATGAGCTTCCTACTGGTGTGCCAGAACATATATACACATGCCCAGAGCAACATGGTGGGGAAAAGTGTGGTATTCCCGTAACCGATGATCAATTACAAGAGGTGGCTGAGTTTTCTCATGTACTGGATGCTAATGATGACTTTTTAGATGATGATTTTCGCCAGGAATGCCAAAGACACATCCCAAATACAGAGACATTGAGCCAGCCCAGGCTTCAAATGCATATTTATATTTACAAGATCACATTTGGATATAAACAAGTTTGATCTATTAATTAATGTCAGAATAAAATATGAAACTTTGTTTTTTTGAAAATGGCCACTATAAAAATTTTCCTGGGCAATGACTACTAAGACCAGCATTCCTTGTGGGCATCGAGCATTGTGACATCATTATACATAAGATCTATCAAAATTGGTACATTTTCAAGATTCACTGTTGCTTTGACAGTTTCAGCATCTCACAGTATCTGTTGCATTCATGACATGTCAAAAAGGATTTAATTGCTGTATCTGACAAATTACCAGTGCAGAAACGAATTGCCTGATCATCAGGGTCTGCCAGCTCAGCCGTTGCAAGTTCTGGGTCACATAAGGAATAATTAACACCTTGAATGTCAGTGACCATAAGTTGTTGGTTAGATTTCTGGAATGTATAATGAACAAATGTCTCAGTTTTAAGGCTTAGTTCACTAGCATCTTCAGGTCTCACACACACCTCTCCAGTGTTGTTGATAAACTTCTCAAAACCACTGTCTAGGTGATTCTCTAAGGTTACAGGCTCACCATTTAGAGACGAATCGTAGACCTTACCATAAATAAATGTTTCTCCAAATTCTGAAGCTTGGACCTCCGAAGCCATACTTTGAGCAAAATTACGAGCTAAGGCATTTAATTGAACCGACTTTCGTGTTTGGAGTTCTATGGATTGAAACAGTGCCTCGATTCCTTTTTTCTCTCCCTCCAAATATTTCGTAAGGACATACTTTCCTTCAGGCACACCTGCAATGGATTTTGCCAAAAACGCTTCACGGAATGCCCCATTGGCAAATGGTTTTCTTTCCAATGAAAGTGACACCTCAAAAGGTTCCAACCACTCCATTCTTGAGATGCAAAACTCTTCAAGACGAAGAGTTACCACATCAATATCTGGGACGATGACTTTGCCCAATTTCAGCATCTGACTTAGTGATACTGAACGCACAACAGATGGTGATGGTCTGACACTGACAGATGTTGTTTGCCTCGAATGCGGATGTTTGAAAGAGCTTTTTGGGGGGCTTCCGGTTGCTGGCTCGCTTTGGGGTCTTGGCTGTTTGCTTGCTGTTTGTGTTAGAGACTTTTCGTTCATGGGGTGTTAGAGAATTTCCATGAAGTGCACGTGCAAAACTTTCCAGTTCTGGATTTGTCTCCAGGAAGCACATCACATTCCAATTCCATGTTGAAGTGTACATTACATGCAGCTTTGATGTTTTCCAGTGTCAGTTCTTTCTCACAGCATAGTTCATATAATGAGAGGGTTTGGATGAGATGCATCACGTGACAGTCAAGGTGCATAACATGGCGATTTCGTACTATAATCTATATCAATTCTATATTAATTGGGGTTTTTTCGATGGTTTTACAACGTTTTGATAAATGTAAAGATTTATCGTGCTTTGCCTATGCGAAAGGCAACGTTTGAGACCTTTTTATATTCCATTGGCCATTCTGCTTCCGCTGTATATAATATCGACGGGGTGCCAGGTGTCATGTTAGTTCAACTTCAGATGGCAAATACTCTTCGAAGAAATCCAATAAAACACACAATTTACCAATTGCTAACATGGATATAGATGAAGAAAATGAATCCGAATGTCCTGTAAGCCTTTGTTCCGATTTTGAGCAAACCATGGAACTTCTCTACATGGATATTGAGGAGGTTCAAATGGAAGTTGAACACTCGCTTGAAGAGGTATTACAATTGTTATAGAAATACCGGTAGTTAAAGGTTTTTTGAATACTTCATACATGTTACTTTCTCTAAAACCTTAATATTTATAAACTTTCCCTCCAGGTTGAAGGAAAGAAGCAGTTTCCATGCACCTTCTGCAAAAAGGTATGCAAGTCAAAAGGTGGATTGACGAAGCACCAGTGAAGTAAACATGTGGAACAATTGGGTGAGAGTTCATCTTCGTCTGAAATTGACAAAAATGTCATATCAATGGAAAACATATGCTCTATAATACGCGACATCGGTCGACACTTGGTTGATGAAAAACTTTATAAAGAGGAACAAACAGCCGAGATATTTAAGCTCCATCCAAGTGAATCATTTGTCAGCTTTGTCAATAAACTCTTATTGACATTTAAAAGGAAACGAAATCAAGACAGATTTCTTAAAGAGTTTTATGGGAATTCACATGCCAACTGGAAAGAATATTTCCATCCGTATGGAGAACAGAAAATGGTTTTCCTTATGTTGATCCATCTCCCTGAACGCCTGATTGGATTTCTGGAGAAAGAACACGATGACCAAGGAATATCTAAGGTATATACAACAGCTATACTAGGCTCAGATTCCAGCCATTGGGTTCTCGGCAAGTGCTGAGAACCCAACTCCTGGAATATGAGCCTACAGAAATCTGTACTCAGTGTACTGTAGTTCTTATTTTAGACTTTAGAGTACTTCTAGAGTGGAAAATACATAATTTGTGTTTACAGTACAGGGGTGTATGAAAAACCAGACTAGCACAATTCCCATTTACAAAAGGCAAGATCTTGCCTACTGGCATGGATTGATTTACTGGGGGGGTCTCTCTCTAACCCCTCTTATAAAGTGTTCAACCCACCAAAATTTTGCTTCACCCCTCCTGTCAAAGCTCGCTCAGTGGTGCCGCTTGCACTCCAACCGAGAATGTTTCTACCCCTTCTTTAAAATGAAAATCCGCCCCTTGGGACTTGCTAAACTCCAGGCCCCTACCTTATAACTCAATTTTGCACATTGGGCTGTTACAATATATTGAAGCAATCATTGGACGACATTAATAATTACAGGTCATGTCAAATCAACACCATTTTCATTCATTTAATTCTCAATAAAATTTTAGGAAGAGTTGTCCCTATCACCTCACGAATTTGGACCACTATCTTACCTGGCTGGTTATGTGATACGGTCATTATACCAGAAAAGGGAAAATTGTTCCAGAAGCAATTCCCCCCTCAACAAAGAAATTCAGGCTTTGATGTCGTCAATGCAACAGGAAACAGAAGCGAATGAATATATTTCATCATTATCAAGAGGTGGACTTTGGGCACCCCATGAATGGATTGTTAGTATTGCGGAGGTATCTGAGTTGGTATTCAGAAAGCACACAAGTAAAGACAAGGTCACTTGTCTTCCAGTAGACATAATTGTGAATGAAGTCCTAACTTCTCCCCTTGTTAAAAACTTGTGGTGCAATATTATTCAAAACTGTTATGTACAAATTTCAAAGGACTGTCAATCATTTTGTTTAGAAAATATTGTAAAACTATATGTTACTGTCAGATCTTTTTCATTTGCTAAAGATATTGTCAATAAGTATAAGCTAAGTCAGCATACTCAAAAACTAAAGCTCTATGAAAAAACCTGAAAAAAGCCAGTGAAGAATGTGTGAATTAATTTTATCATAAGTAATCTAACACTGTTGCAGTCAAAAGTTGAGTAAATAGTGACTTGAACTGGCATTATTTACAAACCAAATTAATTAAACTACATTGTCAAGCCTAAAAGGTTTCTCAGGGACCATTGTTGTACATTGCAAGTACACAAATGTTTATTTCAATATAGCTTACAGTAATGCTAATCAACAAAATTGAAAAGCAGTGTTTATTTCAGAATGACTCTGAAAAAATAGTGTTAGATTACTCATGAAAGTTTGTTTAGAGTTAATGCTATATATAATACATTGTTATCTATCTAATGTATATTAATGTAATTTGTAAATGAGTGTATAGTTTTCTTCCTTGCATTCAGCAAATATGACAGACAGTCTTCAAATTTATTAGCATAATGTGTGGCAATTACAGTAGGTTAGGCTCATAGATTAGGAGATCTAGATTGCTAACGCATACCTAGCACAGGCGGGGCCTACATGATAAATCCAAGATGGCGGTACAACAGGGCAAAAAGACTATAGATTCTATTACGAAAATCAGGATTTTTGCATTTTTTGCCATCGCATTGTTTTGAAACTTATTCGGTCAAATTTTATGGTAAAGAGAAACTTACCGCGAAGATTTTGAGCATATATATGATTGAATTGGATGAAAAATCGCAAAATTATCCATCGATAAAAGTTCATGTATAGTACTGATATAGTACTATATATGTAACTTGTACAGTTTTGCTTTAATTTTTGCTCACTATTTGCATAAAAAGCAAATTATAACAGACCATAGATGATAGACCCTCATCCAGTGCTCTCATCAGTTTACTTCTCTAACAAGCAAGGAGGGGGGGGGTACATAACAGTTCATTTTTCATAATTATGAGGACAGAGCAGATGATGATGAGAGATGCAAGTATAAAACACCATTCACAAGGCTAGATGTTAACATAGCACAGTATTTCTGGCAATAAAACGCTCCAACTGACCAACTGACCATTTCACACAAACTTTTATCGCTGGATAATTTTGCGATTTTTCATCCAATTCAATCATATATATGCTCAAAATCTTCGCGGTAAGTTTCTCTTTACCATAAAATTTGACCGAATAAGTTTCGAAACAATGCGACGGCAAAAAATGCAAAAATCCTGATTTTCGTAATAGAATCTATAGTCTTTTTACCCTGTTGTACCGCCATCTTGGATTTATCATGTAGGCCCCGCCTGCGCTAGGTATGCGTTAGCAATCTAGATCTCCTATATCTATGGTTAGGCTATACCATAACTGTTTATTCAAATATATAAGAATGGTGTCTAGCAATGCTAATATATTGGGTGACTGTCTGTCAGGGAAATAAGCCCCTAACTTCCATCAGTTGCAACTGTCTATCTGAAATATTAAAATGTTCATTAATTTAGAGCAAATCAGTTTATGGTTTCTTCTTTGTTTTCTTTTTGGGCAGGGGCTCATCGCTCACATTGCACCTCGATTGATTGGGGTGCAACATCTCGCAGGGTGGCAATTCCTAGGTCGTTGTAACCAAATTCAGCGGCTGATGGGTTGTCACTTCTTTGCCCTTGTGCACGTTGGTAGCCAAAGTACTCCTCAACATCATCTTGACAAAACCGTTCAGTCAAAACAAACTCAAACCCCTCACTCAATAAAAACTTGGTGATTGCGATAGCTGATTTGACTGTCATCGTTAAGCCCTTAAAGGTTTGGATACTCAGGAACATGCGTCCTCTGTCATCATCAGTAAATGCACCTTCTCTTGATTCTGTTGATGATTTCCAATTGGTTAAGTATTCCAAAAATACATTTTGCAGCCAATCAAATCTTTCATCATCTGCACTTCTGTATGGGGCTAATAAAGCATTGCGCTTTCTCTGGTACTCAGTGGTGGAGCGGACATTCATACAATCAAAAAAATTGTTCATCATCTTGCACAGATTAGCGGTTCCCTGTGCTTCTCCTGATGAGTAATGACGCTGTAGAGCTTGTGCAACTGTATTGCTTAACACTTGCACTGCCATGCTGACTTTCATCTTCGAATACGACTTCAGAGCGATGTGATCTACTGTCAACTTAGGTAGGTGATGTAGCCCTGAGTCGAGATCTGAGTAATAAAGCTTGGCAATGTGTTCCCAGAGTAGGTACTTCCCATTGTTCCACATGCTATGTGTGCGCTTACCACTACCGGAATTGAAGAGGCAGTTTCTAGTTGTCTTCAGCAAATGTGGAGCATCGGAGAAGAAGTAGATGTTCCTGCTTGGAGCAAAAAGGTTGGGTGTGTAGTGTACCACTTCGACATCTGGTTCTATCAAATCAGCATGCAGTTGGTAAAAGAGTCGATTAGGCGAGGCTCCATCAGATACAGCGGCACAAACCGAGAGGTTGCACAAAAGCTTGAGTATGGACACTGCTTTCCAAAACAAAGGCATGATCTGGTAAGAAGTAACATCTTTGGTAAGAAAGTATGCAAGGGCATACTTAAGATCACTGGCAGCACCACGTACAAAAAATACCAACGCATGGGTTGCAAGGTCAGACGATCCACTGCTATTACACTAACACAAAAGACCGTCCATGTATAAGCCCTCCTGTATAAGCACTTCCTTGTATATGCCCATCAAAAATCGCTTATGAAAAAGAATATAAGCCCATGGCTTATAGTCAGAGGTTTACGGTAATACCACAAAGAACATGTAAAGTATGAATGAGGGGAAAATATATTTAATCATTAATAATTCATGAGCAAATAGACCAATCAAACACAAACATTTTGTCACATGCATGAATTTGGTAAAGATCTAAATTTGGTAAAGATCTAAACCCTGGTACAGATCTAAATTTTGAATCAGTAATTAAGAAATTACATTAATAAATGCTTGAGACAATAACAAGTGAGCCATTACAACATCCCTTAACCCTTTAAGTGGCAATGCACCCTGATGCACCCTAATTTAGTATGCCACGCTGTTTAATTAATGGCAGACAATTTTACTTGTCAAGTGGACAGTGCTGCCACTCAATGGGTTAATTCTTTACTCGATCTCACAAACCACATAGACTAGTAAAACAATAGACTATTGTCGATTAAGAAGTTATTTCATACACTTGTGGCTCGTGTTCCACCAGGGTTTCCAAACACTTGAGAACAATGAATTCACTTGACTGTTCACCAACCGATATTCATTGCTCTATTAATATTCTATTGAATTTGCAAAATACTCAAACAATAAAAACCACTCAGCTGTTTGGAAACCCTGGTTTCCAAACAGCTGAGTGATTTCTATTGTTTGAGTATTTTGCAAATACTCTAGAATATTAAAAAGTACATATTCTAACTTCTAATAATACAATACTTCATTTACCTCCTTCCAAATTTTGGCATTGCCAGTAGTTTCCTTTGTTGCTCCCAGAAAACTTTCATGTGTGGGGTAACTTCATCACTTCTATCTGCAAGAATGGCCAAGATATCCTTTTCCATCGTTTCATCAATGGGGATGCTGTTACTCTCAATTTCCTTCTCTAGTTCAGCTATTCGACCCTCAAGCTCCTTACATACCAGCCTTTGCTTTTGGACAGTGGCAATTAACCTCTCCTTACTTGAACCAGTCAGGGGTGCATTACCCTTGAGAGGCTCAGTCGTTTTCTTTGATGTACTCGATTTCATTTTGCAGAGGGATTTTTCCTTCTGGATACATTTAGAACAGGAAATGTCATTGCAAAGCAATTCACAATGTTCAGACCTGATAAACACACGAGTCTGAAATGGTGGACGATCCTCTTCATACAATTTCCGCTCAATTGGGATTGTATGTCGCATCACACTGCTGGAACCACAGGTGGGACTGGGATCTTCACACAGGGAGACAATGTGTTCCTCTTTATTTAGACCTTCACAAATTCGAGCACTTTCCAAAGTGGTCATCAAGGTGGAGATTGATGTGAACTTTAATGATCTCTTGTGATCACTGTATATATAATGGTCATCTCGTAAAAACCAGTTGTATACAGCAACAGAAAAGTTAAGTCCAGAAACAACTGCCAAGGAAAGCTTCAGTAGGGTATAAGGTGATTGAAAAAACTCAAAAACTACACTGTCCTCGTCTTCTTTCTTGGACCACCCTTTCATCTTTAGTGGCAATATCTTTGTTGAAAGTGTTTCAAGTTTTGATAAACCACTGGGACAGGAACATCAATCTGCTGCCCGGACAAGCTCGCGTCTCTGTGTAACAGGAGGTGGATGAGGTATGCTCTTCACTGGCAAATTCAAAGACGGGATTGCTCCTTGAGCTAGTATCTTACGAGTAGAAACTAAAAATAAAAAGACCTACTTTTAAATGGACACTAGACACTAGTTTAACTCAATGATTGTGAGCATCCTGACACACCTTTGTCAACCACAGAATGGTCAGTCTAGATTATTATACTGTGTCTAAAGACAAGGTTCTCACCCATACATGCAAGGAATAAATACACCACAAAACATTGAATAATGCGGATCCCTCTATATAAATCCCTCTTTCTGAAATCTGCCAGTCCGAAATCCCCAAGAAATTCTACGTTTCCATCAATACAGTGAAGCGTTTTTAAATACTGTAATAGTCTCGACTATGTATACTATGCACAAGAGTTGAGCTAATTTATACAGTAAAACCGTATACAGTAAAAAAATGTATACAGTTTTAATAAATGCGATATGTTACACACCGTAAAAATCACTAATAAATATCTTAAACTAAACTCACTAATCTATAAAGCTGTAGATATATTAATAATCACATAATAGGCCTACGTCTATATATTAATAGGCATTTCTAGCCTTCAAAACATTCTGCTTACTAGTAAATTTCATACAAAAATACATTCACTGCTTTAAAGTTTTCGGCCAAGGTTATATTTGACGGAGTATTCTCACGCAAACTTGTGTTTATTCAAATTTATACAACTATGAATATTCGAAACAGCCAAAAGATATATTATATATTTGCATACAGAGCACTATTGTTTTCGACTCTAAAGGTCCTGACCTTAAACACCGCACTGATATGGAAATGTAGATAAATAATCATTAATGTATACTTACAACATTCATATTCTTCTTTCCTAAAATGCCTCTCACATACATACAGGTTTCCGCTATTGATTTGTCGATGCAAACTTTCGTCCACAGAGCAGTCCTTCGTGATAACACTTATCCAAGCTTCGCGGGTTTTCTTCGATAATTCATCTGTTCCTGCAGGAATTTAAAAAATTCCTACTCCAACGTGCTTTCGACTTGTCGCGCAACCAAATATGGAGCAATTCGCTCCTGGCATCGCGAAAAAATCGCCTAAATACTATGATTTTGTGTTCCCCTTTAGCTTAATCTATATGATTTTACTATGTAAACACCTCGTAGAATGGCAAGGAGAATTGACAATTTTGTAGAAGGAATGTTCGTCGCCAGATTGAAAACTGCTACTATATTAAATGCTGTAATTTGTTTGCTTGCTGCATATTACATATTTAACGCAGAATACCCAAAGGGTGTAACTGGACACAGCAAGAACATTCTTATTTTTAGAATATTTGCTTATTCCCTGCAGTGGAAAGAAGAGATTAATCTTACCAATGGCAGTTGAACACTTCATTTTGTCCATGAAGTAGAACATTGAATTCATGCATGTGCAAGGGTAATCACATAAAATATGAAAGATCTCTGACTGCATGTACATAAATATTTATTCTCAATAGTTTTGGCAATCATTTAATAGCCTTCGACAAGTATATAAAAATATTTCCTACGGAAATATGGTTTTTTTATGTCAAGCCTGAATTATAGTGATAAGATAAAAGTAGGAAATAGTTAGATTGGATTGTGGCAGATTAGGGTGGGACTTGGCAGATTAGGGTGGGACTTGGCGGAGAAGGAAATTCCGGTGCTTTTACCTACATAAGAAACATAAAGTCAAGGCCAAATTTTAGCTACTAAAAGCAAAGCAAAGTTATTCACTCCTCAATTCAACCTTTCTCGTGATCGAGTGAAGACATACAAATTTTCTTCCCACCTCCTCCCACTGGCCTGCCGCTTTGTATTTTAGTTTGTTGTTTTTTCTTGTACATATTATTATACCTTTTTTGCCTAATTGGCATGTAGTCCTGCCACCTTTACTGGCAATGAACATTAACAGACTCAAGTTATTAACTCAAATGATCAATTTTAATGATTTTATGATATTTCTAATTAAATGACGAGATTTTAAATAAAGCGGCTGAGAATCAATTTCACAGCCAAATTATCCCAAGTTGAGTGTTTTGTTTTGCCAGTAAACTGAGCTCGTTAAATGCAACACCTCGTGAAAAGCAGGAAGCCAAAGACATAAATACAAATAAATATTGTAGAAATATTTACAGTCCGAGGGCTTTTGTGCGATGTTAAATCCCACAAGTTATATTGCATGTATATATGTATAGTGATTTTGTATTTTAATCTTAATATTTATTGTTTTTCAAGCACGTTTTGAATGGTAAATTATTGCAATTTTGGTCATTTTAACCAATTTAAATCTATCTAACAGCCCATTAATGTTGCTCACTAGTTTTAGCATCATTAGACATAAAAATGTGTTTGGTTGAGTAAAGCACAATAGTGCCAAAGCTGCTGAAGGAACACCCACGCTTTTGTTCATGTTCCCTTTATTCTTGTACCAGTCTGATCCATCGTAGCATTGGAGCAGGTGTTTCATTGATGGGGCTGACGATGCACGCTTGTAACCAACCACTCATCAATGGCACAGAGTGCAACTCGATTTTTGCTTTGGAGGTAAAAATTGAAAAGTCCTTTAGATGTAGCATCTTCGATAACAAGTTCTGCTCCAGTTTTCATCTCCAATAGGTACCTTGTAGCAAACATGTCATTGTGCCAGTTTGTGGCACTACTTGGGTATATGTGCTTTGGCTTGCATGTTACTGTCACAGTTGAATCTGTCATTGTAAATTTGTCTCTCCCTTCTTGGTCAATTTCCTTCATATTATTTGCAATTAAAATTACACCTGGGCTTACAAATGGTGACTCATTCCGTTCGATGGGACGGTGAAATGGTCTTGAAACCCTTCAGATGTACCACACCGTACATATGCCTTGTCATCTATAGCTCTTCTAATAACAAATCCACTGTTGTTTAATGCATTGCCAAATGCCAAACGTGTGTAATTTTTAATGTGGGCCCTATTGTAGTGCACATTTATGTGCACCTGTTTCATGTTTTTCTGTGCTCTCACAAAGGACCACAGATTTTGTCCATGGTGTTGCTCAGCTTGACGACTACGCTTGTTCTTGCATCGTCCCCATGACCTTACAGTCTCACTGCTTTTGATAAGCTTCTTTGAGTGTGCCTTCTGGTACCTGTTTGCTATCCTTAACATGTCCCTCTTGTGTAGTCTCTTTGCATGGTTCTCTACATATCCAGTACCTTCGTCACCCCACCTTCTGCGGTGGGCTTTTAACTGTTCTTCTAATACTTCGTATATTGCTCTTTCAGCCCCCCTGTCAATTCTGTATTTGCCCTTGTTTTTACCCTTTTGAGACCGAAGTGATAATTTTCAAGAAAAAAATTCCTCCTTGCTTTTCTTTTCTTCATTCCAACTGGCTTCTGCATGAGTTTTTGTAATCACTGCCTTTTTACATTTAAGTCATTCTCTAGGTCTTCTATTTCTTCATTGGCCAGGCACTTTCTTTTTCTTTCAAGCATGTTTTCATTCTTTTCAATGATGTTTTCTAGTCTACTAACAGCCTCTGCTACTTGACTTTCTGCTGACTGCATTGAACATTCCTCATTTAACTCTGCCTGTATCAAAAAATTATCCACTTCACCTTTTATGCCATTCACAATCACTGAGGTATACCCCATGACATTATGCAAGACAGTGTTTGAATAAATGGAAGCTAGTATAAACTGCACAATGGCTCTGTCTCTTGAGGATGACATCAGCTTCAGCAAAATTGGAATATTTCCAGCAAGTACTGAAGCAAATGCTGGATGTTCTCTTTTTTCTGACTGAAAAAATTCCAAGTGCTGTGCTGGTTTCTCAAGAATGCAGACAAACCTAAAGCAGGCAAATAGTCTGATTTACACACTGTAGATACCAAAAGTCATAGAATGAATACAGCTTTCAGTATTTAATAGTGACTTGCCATGGGGTAAAATGCAAACAGAGTAGGACGAGTGGTCTTTAAATGACAAAAGTCACATAACCATTGGCATATTTAGTTTAATAGGCAAGACATTTAAAATTAAAGGTTAAAATTGCTTACCTTTTTCCTTGATTGTGAACTATTACTACAGGTATCCCCTTCTTGGACAGAATTAGGTTTCTGAATTGTACCCTTGCACTCTTTTGGTTTGTAGAGTTGGCACTGGAAGGAACTTTTGCCGCATATTCTTCATATGCAATGTCAAATGGCAGAATTTTGTGAATGGACAATTGGTCCAAAAGGCTTGACAGTACTGTGAGTTTTTTTATGGATGACTCTGAAATCGAACTCTCTATACTCTGTTGAATCTTGTTTTGACATTCAGCTGCTGTTACACTGTTATGTGATACTTGAAAGTGATTCAGAAACATATCTATCTCAATTTTGATCGATCATATAAAATCGCCATCTTGAATTTTCCCTGACTTGTACCCAGTCCAGTCCTTGTAGGAAAACATCCTCGTTCCCTTGGAAACCGTGGGAATGATGGGAAGCAAAAAACTAAAAGGTTGCAAAAATTATGGAAAACATTGATGAGTATAGCGAATTTAAAACATTTCTTTCCAAAGTATTAATGTTACATGAAAAGTGTGGAAATGTTTTCTCCAATGGAATAATGCAAATTGAGCACTTACAAGACAAAGAAGACAACATCGGACTGCTCAGTCTCACCGTATTCGAATGGCATCGACTTCAGCGCGAAATTGCTACTTGGAAGTCTAAATTATTGACCAAAGCCGTTAAGCCTGGATATAAAACTTCTTCAGCATCTGAGATTATATCCCTACCGAAAGCCTTCAGAGATAGTTTTCATACACAGGATGGAAAGGGACATATTGTCATGTCTGTGGAACGATCGAAACGGAAGTTTAAAAATTTATGGTATGAATGCCCGATAAATCCTCAAGTGTTTTCGAACTCCATGATTTTGAAAATGGCCCAGGAGAGACTGCAATATGAGAAATCGTTGTGTGCTTGTGAAATGTGGTGCCGAGATCAACGCAAAAAGAGAACTTGCGTTATGTTAGCAGCAGCACAGAAAACAGTGATTTCCACATGGACTGACTATTACAAAAGTCAAAGTGTTGTTGGTCTCTGTGAAATTGCAGATAAGCAATATCCTGCAGTGGTGGATTTCATGGAAACCAGAAAGGACAAGTCGTGCATCCCTCCGAAAGCCTTTTATGAAATGTTAGGTCTGTATGTTGCAATGTTGGAAGAAGCTAGTGCATTCTCAGACCACATTCACTTGGAAAGTGCAGCCAGTATGCAACAGATTGTCTCACCTGTGGTGCAGAAACACCGAAAAGAGGTGCAAATCTTTATTTGTAAAGCATTAATAATTGATGATTAACCCATTGAGCAGCAATGTGCCCCACTGCATCCTACTTATTTTTTTTACTTGTCTAACGCCAAATGATTTTACTCTTCAATGGGGAAGCTCTGCAGCTTAATGGTTAATCAAAAAATCTAACAATGTCTCTAGTCAACCCATTGAGCCACAGTGCGCCCTACTTATTTTTTTTACTTGTCTAACGCCAGACGATTTTACTCGTCAATGGGGAAGCTCTGCAACTTAATGGGTTAAACTTCAAAAGCAATATAAAATATTTTATCAACTGGTACTCTAAATAAAATGGTACACTAGGGAGACAGTATCAAAGAATATTTATACACTGCCTATAAAATTAATGTAATTCACACCTAAGGAAAATTTTAGAAAATCTTACAAAATTAAACTTTTTCTTTTATTAATACAGGTTACAACTCAGAGTATAATTTTTTTAAAGATGAAGCCTTGCCAGCACTCCAAAAAATGGTCAAGGAAAAGGTTGCAGAAGCCAAAACAATTCTGAAGGACCGAGAGAAATATGGGTATTGTGTAGAATACAAAAAGGCCAAAAGAAAGGCACAGAAGAGAAAGATGAAAGCAAAGAGAGCAAAGGCAGTAACTGGAGAGTCATCCAAGGAAAGTGGAAGTCCAATTGGTGATGTGCAGGAGACAGAGGTTGCTGTGGTTCAGTTAATAGATGTCAAAGAGGATTATTACAGCAGTATCAGTGAAGCAGAATCATGCAGCAACTGATGAAGCATGTTGAATATATATAGATACTCCATAGATTATAATATATTTAAATGTTACGTTCAATCAAACAGTTCTACGTTTCAAAGGCATTATTATTAATAATATATACAATAATATTAACAGTATTTTAACTCATTAACACGCAAGCTGTTACAATGTTTCTACCCCCAAAGTCGACAAAAAAATGGCAAATTTTAGTTCCTGCCAACTATGTTTACATGAATGGTTCTAGCTCAAGTGCAATGTAATGGTAAAACATGAAATTTGGCAAGACAATAAGTAATGAATAAGCTTTCATTTCTATAAATGAGCACAACTAGATCCATAACAGACAAGATAAATGAGTGAAAACTTCATACATAGCTAATTTCTTAAAAATGTTTCCTTCGTAATTAAGACATTGAATATTTAAAGGCTTTAAATACTATAAACTTTAACATTTCTATCATTTCCTTTATGATTTTTGTTTTACAAAATACTTGAAAAGCCAGGATTTAAATTCTTATAACGAATGGGGGGTTGTATTACTGAAAAAATGAGATTTTTTCATGAATATTTTTAGTTGCCTTCATGCAAAAAAATATGTAATGTATAAAGTATAATTTGTGTCTCCATAACAATATTTGAAAACAAAATGCACCTATAAATACATGCCTTGACGGGTTGGTTTTTGTCTTAATTTTATAGAAATTTACCTGTGATTTTTATACTTGTTAAACTTAAATGAAACAAGCAGAGTTTGGGGGAGAAATATGAAATTTACTATGATAGATGATGACAGAGCTGTCATGTCTGCATTGACATGGCTTCCTTGTTTGGCAAACTGCCTGGCAAAGAGCCAGTCTTTTATTAAAAAACACTACATACAGCATAATATAAAACATGCAAAATTGAATGGTTTTGTCCAATAGTAAGACTAACTTTATTGATGCCATTCCATAAAACATGCACGCTCTCTACAAAGATTTACATTACATTGCTCGCACTTATATATACTTTCAAACGTTCTTCCCGACACACGCTTCCTTCCCGCTTTCGAACACATCCCACATGCTCGTTTGCGCTCTGAAGACTTCACTAAGCTATGGCCCTTGACATTTCTACACACTGGAACATCTTTTTTACGGCCACTCGGAGCACTAGAAATCTTTTTGTAGCCGTTATAGGTCGAAATAAGTTGTCTTGCCAAAACAAGACGGAAATCTAAATGTTTTAGGTGACGACGTCGATCAGTCTGGAAGTTTTGTAAAATGAAACCAAGCCAAATATTTCCACCACTTTTTAGATTGAGCTCTTACAGGGTAGTAGCTCCTATACTGGTCGTTTACGTCCACACCGTTCATATACTTATTATACAATGATATGACGGCGGGTTTTTCTCGCACTTCCTCGGGAACGACTTTCCTTTTTCCAGTACGTTCATCTAAATGGCCGCAAACTTCGGGCTGTGGATCAATAAAATCGTGACTAAACGTTTATCTTGCCATGCCAAACAAACTAAATTTTCATTTTGTCGAGTTCTCATTTCTCCACGCTTAAGTTTTGTTTTTTTCAAATCAACAGGAAAATATTTCCTGTTGTGGCACAAGGTCGAGCATGCGTAAGTTTTTTTGCAAGCAAATGTTCGAGTAAAGGAATCAAGGAAAAATAGTTATCGAAATAGAAATGACGGTAAGTATTATAGTAGGGTTTTCCCAGGAAATCAACAACTTTAAAACCGAGACCTTGCGCCCGTTCTGCATCATTTTCATCGGCATTTTGTTGTTTACCTAAGTAAATTTGAAAACGCGGCACAAAATAAGTTTCAGAATCAGCTAACATCCAAACTTTAATACCAAATTTTTTCGGTTTTTTAGGCATATATTGCTTGAAAGATAAACGAGCATTAAATTTAATCAAAGCTTCATCAATCGAAATATTTTTTCCAGGCACATAAACATCTTGAAAAGCATTTTCGAGCTTTGAAATAAGGGGCCGAATTTTTGTAAGTTTATCGGTTGGGTTTTCTTGCCAACGTGTACATTGTACTTGCACACATGTACATTGTGCAATAATTGGCCAATAAGAAGCTCCTCCTCTTCATCGTCGTCCGAATTGCCCGCTATGTCTCTCCATGAAACCGTCGATGTTCCCGCTTGCTATAGGCAGAGTTTATTCAACCGTTTCGCCGACTATAAACCCCTCAAAATCGCTTTCGTCCTCACTACTGTCGAACATACAAAGTGCTTCAGCCATATTTAAAAAAAAATCGCAGAAAGGTGTTTTAAAACGCTTGTAACTTGAACAATATTAACTGTACAAGGTTGCACGAGGTCTCTTTTGAAAGAGCGGATTCGGGTGTTTTTATAGGTGCCCATTGCTAAGCAACGCGAAATGCATATCTCTTATTATTGGCCAATGAATATGGCGAGGCGTTTAGGGGCATACAGGCGCATTGTCTGTTACCCCATTGCCTATTCCAGGGCGCATACGGGCGCATTGCGCGTTAATGAGTTAATATATATGCATTAATAGTGATATTTTATGGTTTGATTTTGTCTATTGACTATTAACTTTGAAAAAGATACAAAGGAACAAAAAGAATATGTAATTTCTATAAAGATTGTTCTTAAAGTTTTTCATGTTATATATTATAAATCTAACTTTTGATGTTGTGGAGAATAAATACTTGTTGGTTGTTTATATGCGTAATTTTATTTTTTGTAAAATAAATCATGTAATGGCTGCAGGTATGCTGTATACTGTATTTAATACCACAGAATAAACAAATTTACTCCATGGCATTAATTATTAATATGCAATATAAAATCAAGGCAGATTATTCACGCTCTCAGACCACTGACTCAGACTCAGCAGTTGTCATACAACCTCCGGTATGTACTTCATGTCTTGCAGCTATAATGATTGATGAATCTATGTGTGGGGTGGGCATAGCCCTAGGACCCTTATTACATGAAGTATATACCCTACCTCCTCGGCAGGCCATACAGCCCCCTATGCCCATTCGCAGATTTCGTCGCCTTCATTTTTAAAACTCCTGTGCTTCAGCAAATTTGGAAGCCTTTGCATATAAATGTAAATAATGGGTGATTATCAGGATTGTTAAGGCATTCTAAGTGTTCTTCATATTTTATATCCAGAAGTTCCAAATTTTTGGAGTTTACTCTCACAGGATGGATGCTTGCACAAATTTTTTTTTTCAAGTTTTCTTCTCGCACATTTTTTTATAAGGTTAAAGGCTTGCACAAATTTTTTTTTTATTTCTGCAACCACCCCCTCAAATATCTAATGGTCTGTCCCTTACACAATTTTTGTGGCTTTGGGTCTTACCGGTCGATGTGACCACCAAGTGCTAGCATGTACAAGTTTGTGTGTTCTTCGAATCCGTCAAAAATCTCAATAGCAGAGTTTCCCATCAATGCACTGACTGCTGGAAATGAACTGGCAAGGATGAACTCTTTGCATGTTCCTTTTGTGAGTGCGAACGTTGTCAACCATTCATCTATCTTCTGCGGTGCAATATCTTTCCACAGGATTGAGCAATCTTTAGCTTCTTTTATAATAGTTTCAATTGAAACAACTTGTCATGTTGCCATTCTTTCTATTAACGGAATTGAATTTGACTTTCAGGCTAAAATCGACTAGAGTCTAATGCAATGCTCTAATGGTCTATGACCACTTTAACTCTTTCTCGCCCTACTGGTTTCGCATTACATTACGACCCAATTTTTCTAATGTAAATATCTCTGCGAGAATTTACCCCCCTTTCAAATAAAAGCCACCATT
>CACRXK020005837.1:0-10174 GCA_902702795.2 Paramuricea clavata
TATATATATATATATATATATATATATATATATATATATATATATATATATATATATATATATATATATATATATAAGATTTTTTATGCAAACAGAGCATGTATATGATGCAGATATTCCTAATGCGTAAAATTTCAATCCTGCCGTTTTTGTCTAGTTTTTTTTTTTACAAAATGTGCTTTATACCAATATATAAACTTAAGTTCAGTTTAAGTTCAATAGAGTGATAAATTATGTGATGGATATACTTGTCACTTGTGACAAAGCTCCAGTAACTTGTAAATATTAAACAAATAAATAGCATTTCTCGCATTCTATAACCTATAGAAAACTATAACCCCAAAAAGGCGACATTTTATCATTATTCTATTCATTGTAGTTTCCTTCTCCCACTTTTGCCGAATTTCAGCTTTTCACAAGAACTGGCATGGCCGTGATTTGCAAGTGGGAGGGTCACGGGCCGGGGGTATTTGATAAGCAGTAAGTATAATTAAATGTACTTACTTTCATGCGTGAAAGTTTCAAAATATTATTGCGTTTGTAATTTATCTCGTTCTGAAATATATTTCTAGAGGAAGTATAAATAGCTTTCTACGTTAACTTTACCTACTGAAGAACATTCAACTCCAGCGTCCTCACTATGCCCGCAATTTTCATTTCCCCAACCAGAATGGAGACAGTCACTCAAACTTTGTTCACTCCCAGTGCAGCGCACGTCATCTAACCATATCTGTCCAGAACCATCAGGAACCTGACTTCCTTGAAGAGCTCTAACACCATATTTATATCCAAGTTGACGGCATACAACTCTAGCATCTTTTATGTCCCAATCATCATCACAGATCGTTCCCCATTGCCCATTGTATAATATTTCCACACGACCAGTACCATTAATAGTTGATGGTCCTTGTAACCTGAGTGGAATGGCTGTAATGCAAATGAAATCAGCAAAATTGAAGGTGCCAAGTGAGATAAAAAATAATCGTGCATGGTTTCCTATGTATCTAAACATTCGGGAGATTTTATATAGTGCAACACTGTACATGTTTTCAAGAGGAATTAATTAAAGCATTCATTAAAACGGTAAAAAATGTATTAAGAAGGCTAAGCGAACACTATAAACAACACGAGATTAATTAAAATAAGAACTATATGTACCCACGGTAATATGTACTAAAATTTAATGGTATTTTTTTTCCATTAACACGAACATAAACCAGGAAAATACAAACAGGGCGTTAGCCAATTGCGTTAGTGACCTATTCCAGAACAAATGCAACAAAACACACACGGAGAAGGGGTGCCAAACCATTCTTAGAAAATGGATAAGATTCCAAATTTTGAAATATATTATGTAAATATTGGATAAATTTGGCGGAAAGATTCATGCAGGAAAGGTGAAAGAAAACAGGCAGGTTTATTATTTTTCTTTTCCTCGTACACCCTGAGCCCCCCTCACCGCCAACATTTCCAGGAAGAATTTTTAGGTGAGTTCGTACTAGAGACTATAAATACATAATAATTATTATGATATGTGAGAATATATAGAGTAGATAATAAGAACTGATCTAAAAACTGCACTCTTCATGAGATAAAATGAATTATATTACAATTGCAAATGAACTAGTGTGTGCTAAAAGCAACATAATTATCTTTACGCTTTGTTATTAATATGTAATGTAATGTAGAACATTACAGTGCCCTGGAGCAGGCGCAAAACAGCAAGTTGGCCCTTAAATTAGTACATCACAAGCGCAAAGACATACTATATTTGAACTGATTAAATACTTAACAAATATAAAACATTTTCCGTGTTGATATACAGTTATATCAACACGAGTGGAAATTGGGAAAACGAGAAATTGTGTGGAAACACGACGCCCGAAGGGCGGAGTGTTTTCACACAATTTCGAGTTTTCCCAACTTCCACGAGTGTTGATACAACTATATATCATTCCTTAAAAAATGTTTTATATTTGTTTTATAATATAGCAATGTCAAAAGCCCGAAGAATAAAAAAAATTTCCGTGTTACAAGCGGCGGAAAATTTCCCGTGTTGACATGGAGTTATATCAACACGGCTCTTAGCCAATCAGCGTTCAGAATTTACAAATGCTATATTATAAAAAGGTTTATGATTCCAAACAAGGTAACAGATTAACAAATCAATATGCAGATGTATTTTGTTATTTGAAAGACAGTATAGACATGTCCAATTGATAAGTCTTATTACTTAAATTAAACGTAGAATTAACAAGAACTAGCCTAGATATCTATTTCAGTCTATGGAATAGTTTTAATTTCAGCATGTTTTCACATATGAGAAGTCTGGGACCTAGGAAAGCCCCTCATTGTGCCTGTAAAGTCATACTTACAAAATGCCATCCCAAGATTGATGCAGTATAGGATGCAGTACAGTCTGGTGTGCACATTGTAATTTCCAGTGCGAATGGATTGTACCACATCCTCATCTTTAACCCAATAAAGCTTAGTACAGTTGAGCAAGTTTCCCTTGACAAGTTTTATTTGCTTTTGTCTGCAGCAAAAAAGGACATTTTTTCCTTGCTAATGAGCCTTGTTCCAATGCTAGTTATGTCATGTCAACTTTTGGAGATAAATGTTTAACAACATTCCATGCAGACAAGAAACAAAACTTATCACGGGAACCTTGTCTAGGAAAACTTCTTTATCATACACACAAGAAGGCAAACTTGTCATTAACATAAACAGGTATTACGAATATCACTGATTCTTATGCTAAACACTGTGCCTTTGGACCCATTATATCATTATCAGGTACGCAAGCTTTCCCAGTGTTGTTTATATATTTGACAAACTCTCCCTCAATAAACTCCTCCAGGGTTACACACTCTTCATCAACCATGGCAACTGGGCATGCCACGCCAGTAAACCTGCATCTATTTGAATAATGCAAATCATTAGAAACTTGCATAGCATGACTTGTTGCTATGGCTAGCTTCACCACTGGCAGTGTTATATTATACATGCAAAAGCAAGAAGTTATATTAAACGTTGAGAAGGTATTCATATAAAACTGCCCATGCCAATTGCAAGAAAGTAGAATTAAAAGAGTTAGCTGACCTTCAACCTTGTGCAAGGTGTTTGATATTTAAATTGCACTTTTCCTACCTCCTAAACAGGCGTCGTAGGGTGTTTACATGATGGAATGATTTTTGATGTGTTGGAATAAGTCACTAGGTTAAACAAAAGTTTAAATGCTGGTTAACAGAATTCAAATATTGAAGAGAAGATCTTGTAGTTCAAGAGGATTATTATTGCTGCTTGAACAACCTTTCGTTTACAGTTAACTATAATCTATGTGTATCTCTAGAGAATAATGTTTTTTTTTGCTGAATTTTTCACTGTGACTCATTTCAATACATCGAAATCATCCTGCCTCATATCTCGTCCTGGCAAAGCGGGATCGTATAAACAGCCCATTATTCAGCAAAATGTGCATGGTACCATCCCTTGGGGGTGAGAAAGCACTTTTCTTGCGATTTAAATTCTAGTAATATGTATAGTGCTTAAATTAACGAATTCCATACATTTAGACTTACTTTCACCTATCGTTAAATTTGTGTATATATAGGCTTCTATTATCGCAGAATATATAGGTCTCTACAGAGTGTCTATAATTGTTTTATTGCCAATATTTGCGGTAATAATATGTCGATTAAGGAAGGATTCATTTTTTAGCTGGGGAGGGGGGTTGGGCCGGAGGAATTTGGGGGTGGGTCAGCCAATTTTGACATGCTTCAAAGGGGTGGGTCTTTTTATAGTTTTGGTATAAATGGAGGGGGTCATAAAAATAATCAGTGAAAAAATCACCAATAAAATTTTATAGAATTTGGAAATATTTGGATCAAGAATGGTAAAAAAGTCTACAAACTATCAACTATCTCGTCATCTTTAACAATGAAGAAAAATTCATTTGATGCTCTGTTCACACAGTCCATAGGAAAACATTTCCATGACGTTCGTCAATTGACCTCGTTTTTATCCGTTTTTGTGTGAAAACATGAATGAAAGATTTCAAAATCATGCATGGTTTCAAGGTCTGCATGATTTCAAAATCATGCATCAATTTTAAGCTTTATTAATTTAAGCAGCTACATTATCCATGACAAACTGCAAAGAATGAAGATAGTACCCACAGTTTCCTGCAACGTATCCTAGTTATCCAATATATAGTTAATTAAATACGCCTTCGCCCATTTAGTACTACCAAATTGTCAATTTCGACATACTAAAACGCTGTTTTCTGACCATCAGAATTCTGTCAAATCTTCCCCAAAGTCCAGGAAATGGCATTTCAGAGACTCTAGATTTAAAAATTTCCTCGGGCCTTCGGCCCTCGCTTTCAGCCCCCCAATCAAAAAGAACTTCCTACGGCCGTGAACCGCTACGGAAACGACACCGTGTGGATTATGAAAAGTTGGGATGAGAGGTCAAAAAATTTTTCAGTAAAAAAAATAGGGGGGCATAATTTTTTATCAACTTTTCTCTTGGGGGTTCCAAGTTTTAGCATGGAATTAAACATCAGTTCCTCCGCCCCCCCCCCCCCAGCTAAAAAATGAATGCTACCTAATTCGCAAAAACGGATATGTTATTTTGTTGTAAGAAACTTTTACGTCATCATAAAACTAGATATCCTACATCGGTGGCTAAAAACGACATTCTGTCGACTATACTGTGTATGGTTCGGGAAAGGAGACTGGCGCGAGTTTCATAGATGGATTTTGGTGCATTATACTACTAGAACTGCATATCACCCACCCTATAGCCCTAGGCTCTCTCTCGCGCGCGCGCTTACTATGCTTGATTCATAGAGGTACGAAGTTGTATTTGTGGTGGGAGAGAGATAGCTGTGTGGAAGGGACGGCGCGGGAACACCTTGGACGCCTTACAGCACCATGCGCGGTGATCTAATGACATCTCACAACTAATGACGTCATAACTAAGCCAGTTTTATCGGTTCGTTTTTCGTTGGTGAAAGCTGCAGAACGACTAGGCACTAGGCTGCATATCACCCTCCCATCGCCGATTATAAGAGAATGTTAGACTATCTATTAAAGTCCCTTAATTATATTGAAATCAAAGGTCAGTATCCAATTTGTGGAATCCTGTTATCAGGAGATTTTAATCAAACAGTGATAAAAACAAGAGACACCCGACCGAGTGGAAAACAAGAACGAGGAAGATTTTTAAATTCTATTAATTTCCGGTCTGTTATCGTGTCTAAACCTTTACATGCGGAAAATAATTTATCCACAAATTTTATTAATACAGGTCTTAACATCCTAATGCAAATTAAAGGAAAGAAAGTCCATATTAACGATCCACCCTGGATTACTGCTGACCTTAAGAGATGTTATATAAAATGCCGTCAACGAGCATTTCATAAGAAAGCTAGACTTGTATAGATTTTACTGTAATCGTGTTAATTAAAACTGAACGGGAAAAGTGTCGAAGTAGGTATTATCCTAGCCTGCTCGCAGCCCGAATTTCACTAAAAGTAAAATATCTAAAAGAGTCTAAACCATCTCATTAGTGGAAGTAAGTAAGAGCAATTTCGGGTATGGTTGCAGCCTCAGAAGCAGAAAAATTGTTCGATCAATTACAATTGAACCAAACTGAAAACGATTCGCTTGAAAATATTGCACACCGTATATGAATGAAGCTTTCTTAAATCCATTGCTCCAGTATGAATCTTCTAGCGCCAGTGATACTTGTGATACAGATGACCAATCTTCGAATTTCTCTTTGGTTTTAAATACTGAATTTGAGGTTTATATTGAAGTTCTCGGTAACTTAAATCCGCGGAAAGCATCCGGTTCTGACGAAATTCCGAACTGGCTCTTTGAGATTATGCTGAACTTTAAACCATACCAATTTGCTCCATACTAAATAGTTCTTACCAGGGAATGAAGCTTCCTACTATCTGGAGGTTTGCCAACGTCACCCCTATATATCAACCTCCTTCCCAGGGCTGGGGACGAGGTTGCCCTATATACCTACTCAAACCGGTTACTAACATTAAATAAACACCTCCGACCAATTTCCTTAACATTGACGATTTCAAAAGTCGCTGAGGAATTTGTTGTGACGAGGTACATCGCTCCAGCAATCTTAAAAAATCCTTTAAGGTTATCCCAGAGCCTCACGTTCCTTCCCGAGGATCGCAGGCTCGGGGAACGAGATTGTCACCGCTGCAGAAGTACCATCCGTAGCTTTTTCCCATTCATGAATCATGGAGATCAGAGCTTCAGTGGTTGAGGATTTAGGAATAGCACCAAATTGGTTAGAACCAATTGCGTTGCGCATTCCATATCAACGGCCAATCAGATTCCTCCCTGAAACGGTTTATCCCAGAGCCTCACGTTCCTTCCCAAGGATCACAGGCTCAGGGAACGAGATTACAGCGGTGAGAATTGTGCTATATGACTATACCAAGTTTTTTATTTACCATGCAGGCATCTAGACATACCTATCAGTCTAGACATACCATGCATATGAAATATTTTGTTATGTTAGAGATTTTCTTACAGACAGATATCAAAGAATAAAGAGCTCGAACGATTCATCGAGACGTTCCATCAGGTTTGCCACAAGACACTAAGTTGGGGCCTTGGCTCTTTTTGTTGATGAATAACGATTTAGAAGTGAGAAATTTACCAACCTAAAAGTTCGATATGATGATGACATTACTGTTTCCAAAATAGTCCGGCAAAAGGAAGTGCCAGTTAAATACAATAACATGTCAAAGAAATTGAGAGTTGATCATCTAAGAATAAGTTACAACTTAATTCTGATAAATGTAAAGAACTCGTTATCGACTATAAACAACTGAAAAGACAAATTTGATCCCATATTAATAAAAAATGAGTATATTATTGGCGTGAGTATATAATGAGTATAATGAGTGTATATCTCATGATCAGTAGCCTATATTTATGGCGTTCCATCACCGCCAAAAATCAATATTGCAATTCGACTTTTAATATGGGGAATCGACATTTAATTTTGCCCATAATTTTTTCATACGGCTTTTGGCAATTGTTTACCACACAAACATTTAACGACTTTCCTGCACGCAACGATGAACTTGATGGAAAAGTCTAAATATGAAAAGTTGCGATTTGCTATACTGAAAGTTGCGATTTGCACAGTTGAAAGTTTCGATCTGTTAAATTCGAAGTTGCAATTTGTCAAGTTGAAAATTGCGATTTGTCAAGTTGAAAATTGCGATTTATCAAGTTGAAAATTGCGATTTGTCAAGTTGAAAATTGCGATTTGCCGCCGCTTGTATAAAAGCCGCCAAAATTACGTCATACAAACTTTGTCATAATGACGTCATTTTGAAATACTTGGAATCTTTGAATCTTTCTTTGTCGTGTCAAATTGACAAATTCATCATGGAGGAGGAATTGCAAGCCGTGAAAAATTCGCTTACTCGTGTGGCTGACACTCTAGAACGAATCGAAAGTTCTCGTTCTGGCCCAGGTATGTCAAACTTCTTTGAATGGTGTCAACATTAATGTTTTGTAGATGAATATGGTTTGATTTATTAATATAAATACGAAGATGAATCATTTAATTGTGCCTTTATATCATTTGGCGGTTTTGCTGGCACATGGCGTGATATGGCAGCAAATTGTTGTTTATATTGGTGTTGTCTAAATTCGTTCAATCGTTCATTCATTTCTGCCAGCCAGCATTACAGCACATTACAGCAAAAAGTAAACAAAACAAGTCACTCATATTCAACAATATTTTATTCTATTGTTGTGCATATTGAACTTTTTAAATTATGTTGATTTTGCTGTGTTGGTGTAATGTACTCAGGTGAATAAGATGCTTGTGATGTTACTCTGAGTGTATATCCATACTGGGCAGGCTTGACAAATATGCCTGGCTGCGGTAGGAATCGAACCCACGACCTTTGGAATACTAGCCCACTGCTCTGCCAACTTAGCTACGCGGTCAGGTCGGTACGAGTACGTGATATTACCAATTACACCAACACAGCAAAAGCATGATTATACACCAACACAAATCGGACTACACCAACACAGCAAAATCATGATTATTAGATTACATTGATATCGAAGGAATTAGACTCAGTTCCAAAATATCACGTACTCGTACCGACCTGACCGCGTAGCTCAGTTGGCAGAGCAGTGGGCTAGTATTCCAAAGGTCGTGGGTTCGATTCCCACCGTGGCCAGGTATATTTGTCAAGCCTTCCCGGTGTGGATATACACACAGAGTAACATCGCAAGCTTCTTATTCACCTGAGTACATTGCACCAACACAGAAAAATCAACATAATTTAAATAATTCAATATGCACAACAATAAAATAAAATATTGTTCAATATGAGTGACTTGTTTTGTTTACTTATTGCTGTAATGCTGGCTGGCAGAAATGAATGAACGATTGAACGAATTTAGACAACACCAATATAAACAACAATTTGCTGCCATCACGCCATGTGCCGGCAAAACCGCCAAACAATATAAAGGCACAAATAAATTATTAATCTTCGTATTTATAATCAAACCATATTCATCTACAAAACATTAATGTTCACACCATTCATAGAAGTTTGACATACCTGGGCCAGAACGAGAACTTTCGATTCGTTCTAGAGTGTCAGCCACACGAGTAAGCGAATTTTTCACGGCTTTCAATTCCTCCTCCATGCTGAATTTGTCAATTTGACCACAGTTATTTTAATCGATGGTTTGGAGACTCGATGAAAGTACAATACAACTCATTAACTATGTTATTGTCCAGCTTTATGCAAGAATTTGGTCCTATCTCGTCACGTGTGTATTGTATTTTCGCTCAAATAACCAATAATAAGTTTGTGGTTTAGTTTATCCATCCGTAACTTGAACAAATGCTCAATTTAAACATTGCTATTGGTTGTGCGGGAAAAAATACAATACACATGTGACGAGATAGGCCCAAATTCTTGCATAAACTGAAACCAACATAGTTAATGAGTTATATTGTACTTTCATCGAGTCTCCAAACCATATATTCTATTAACTGTGATTTGACAGTCAAAGAAAGATTCAAAGATTTCAAGTATTTCAAAATGACCTCATTATGACAAAGTTTGTATGACGTAATTTTGGCGGCATGTAGTAAAACACTGACTACCGGAACACCGGAACACCACCGGAACACCGGAACACCACCATTTTGTTTGGGGTTAGGGTTTGGGGTTAGGGTTAGGATTGGGGGTTAGGGTTGGGGTTAGGGTTAGGATTGGGGGTTAGGGTTGGGGTTAGGGTTAGGTGGTGTTCCGGTGGTGTTCCGGCGGTGTTCCTGCGGTGTTCCGGTGTTCCGGTAGTCAGTGTTTTACTACATGCCAATTTTGGCGGCTTTTGTACAAGCGGCGGCAAATCGCAATTTTCAACTTGACAAATCGCAATTTTCAACTTGACAAATTGCAACTTCAAATTTGACAGATCGAAAGTTTCAACTGTGCAAATCGCAACTTTGATATATTTGATATTTAGATTTTTCCACCAAGTTCATTGTTGCGTGCAGGTTAGTCGTTAAATGTTTGTGTGGTAAACAATTGTCAAAAGCCGTATGAAAAAATTATGCGCAAAATTAAATGTTGATTCCCCATATTAAAAGTCGAATTGCAATATTGATTTTTGGCGGTGATGGAACGCCATATATATTGGCATGGTACATCATGCCAAAATTTTAGGCCTTACATAGTGTCAGACACTCAATGTCAACGAAGTGATTAATTTAAAAAGGCTATTTATTATTTTTTCTCGTTCAATTTAAACGAGCTAATATTCCGGCAAAAGATCTTATAAATTTCCACATTACATGTACAGTGTGTCCCCCAAAAAAGGCTATCCTTTGAAGTCAAGCGCTAGTGCCGCATGTTCGAATTTGAATGCTTTAACTCCCTAATGAGTCCTGGAATGCGTAAAACGTTATACTGTACGTAGTCAATTATATTCATGCATCATTCCGTGTTATTTTAGCGGAACAAATTTCAATTAATTTGCAATGCATGCATAAAAATGCTCTGCTATAACGTTTTACGCATTCCAGGGCTCATTAGGGAGTTAAAGCATTCAAATTCGAACATGCGGCACTAGCGCTTGACTTC
>CACRXK020005837.1:10194-22886 GCA_902702795.2 Paramuricea clavata
AGGCAAAACCATTCTCGACCAATCAAATGGCTAGAATCTGCCTCAAGTAAGTCAAGGCCACTGAGCTTACAACCGCTGAATGAAACTTGATAACTGGACTATTGTGAATATTAATTACATTTGCTATCACTGCAGGAAGGATTAAAACTGGAGTACTGGACACTTTTATGAATCAGTAATTATCTGCGCAATTTTTACGTTAGTCGCGCGACTTATTTGACAACCCCTAGATCCGCCCCTGCTTGTGAAAGGACTATTATATTACTTATTGTTGACGTTGTGTTCTTACTGTTGACTAACTGATTGATATATAGTGAACAATATTAACTTTTGATACATTTTGATACAATATATTAGGAACATTGTAAATAATTAGATATAAATGATAATAAATTATTCTAAAATACAACACCCATATTAAAAGTCGAATTGCAATATTGATTTTTGGCGGTGATGGAACGCCATATATATTGGCATGGTACATCATGCCAAAATTTTAGGCCTTACATAGTGTCAGACACTCAATGTCAACGAAGTGATTAAAAAGGCTATTTATTATTTTTTTCTCGTTCAATCTAAACGAGCTAATATTCCGGCAAAAGATTTTATAAATTTCCACATTACATGTACAGTGTGTCCCCAAAAAAGGCTACCCTTTGAAGTCAAGCGCTAGTGCCACATGTTCGAATTTGAATGCTTTAACTCCCTAATGAGTCCTGGAATGCGTAAAACGTTATACTGTACGTAGTCAATTATATTCATGCATCATTCCGTGTTATTTTAGCGGAACAAATTTCAATTAATTTGCAATGCATGCATAAAAATGCTCTGCTATAACGTTTTACGCATTCCAGGGCTCATTAGGGAGTTAAAGCATTCAAATTCGAACATGCGGCACTAGCGCTTGACTTCAAAGGGTAGCCTTTTTGGGGGACACACTGTATTCGATCTATATTCTCGATTATGGCGCTTAAGTTTTCCATTATACGCCGCCACAATATACCTTGTGGAATTCGTAGCGGCGGAACAAGTCCAAAAACCAGCCTTTTCCATCCCGAAAGGTTCCGTATGAAGACAGATTATTGCATGTCATCGCGTTTAGGCACCTTATCTTCCTGACGTCAGAACTTTGGGGACAAGCTATTTAGCTCGATCATTACAAACAGTGATTATAAACTTTACAACGTATTATATGTACCTAACGTAGCTAATTCCTATTTAAGTACCAGTGAACTTATGAGTTCCCATATATTAAAACCAGTGTTGTAACGAGTCGAGTCATTGACTCTGACTCGAGTCAACTCGAGTCGCTATTTTCAGCGACTCGACTCGACTCGAGTCCAATACGAAAAATGACTCGACTCGACTCGAGTCAACAGTCCCAAATGACTCGACTCGGACTCGACTTGCTGATTTTGCCGTAAATGACTCGAGTCAACTCATCTACAACTTGTACAGAGTAAATTCATCACAATTATTGTGATTGTATTGCTTGGGAAGAACAATGAGCCCTGTAAAGAATGAGAACTTTGAAACTTTATCAGAAAATATATGGGATTTACATAGAATATATTCCTGACGGGCATACCTACATTACATTTCTGTTTTTAGAAACAACGCTAGTGCCACAGTTTTTTAAAATTAAGTCTCAAAATATTTTGTACTTATACTAATTCTGACAGGCTATTTTCATTTTTGGTATTTATGAAGGGCTATATAATTTCAAATCAACTTGCAAAGCGTTGTTAATTAAAGTCTATTCTTTGTTAATTCTGACTTGTATGTACGTACACTCGATCAGCAGGTATGATGAGACATCTCACGTGGTTGACTCGAACTGTGATATTGGCACAGCCTATAGCTGCCCAGATACTGTTATTAATTTAAATGACTAAAGTAATCAGTTTAAAACGCAAATTTGATTACTAATTTCCGACAGCAAGCTGGAGTAGCTCAAGTAAAGTCTAGAAATTGACTCGACTCGACGTAAATCAGTGACTCGACTTGACTCGAGTGAAGCCGCTGACTCGACTCGACTCGACTCGAGTGAAGCCACTGACTCGACTCGACTCGATCAAAAACTGAAATGACTCGACTCGACTCGTGACTCGACCTTTGAGTGACTCGACTCGACTCGTGACTCGACCTGTAGGTGACTCGTTACAACACTGATTAAAACTAATAGATTTCTAAATTCTTTTATTCCATCATCATCAGCAAATTTGCATAAACATTTTAATTTAAATTCCTTGCCTCTTACTCTTACTCTTACTCTTACTCTTAGATTAAAATTTTTCCAGCACAGAATTATGTTTAATATAATGTAAATAATGTACGAAAGAATAGTTTTCGCTAAAAGGGGAAATAAGTTCTAAACATAAAGCTTTTTCGCAAGAAAGGAAGTGCAGCGTGGCGAAATATTTCCTGTTATAGCCTATATAAATGTTACAATATATTAATTGCAAATGCCAGCTGTCTGCGAACAGTCGATACAGAAATTCGTTTCCTATAGAAAACGACTCTTCCTATAGAAATATACAGTTGGCAGGCAAAAGTTAACTAGTATATATAGAGAACAAATTTCTGTGCAGCAAACGAATTTCGAAATCCGTACAGATATTAGGCTATACTCAGAAATATTACCCAGCCAAAAATTACAAGACTGATCACAAGATCTTATCAGACTTCTTCACAAAACATCATCATAATCAGATTGAAAAGCTAAGCGAAGTGAACGGAATAATACTGTATAAATATAACGTTTTGATAATTTCAAGGTCGAGTACCATCTTGAAGTCCTGTCAATAATCAATATAACGTGTCTGTGAATCATATACATTCAGAAGCCGCATAAATCTCAAGGGCATCGCAACTTCATTCGCTGGCCATAATTACAACGGTTATATCATTTTAGTATTTTTGTACAAGTGAATTTAGTATTTTTGTACAAGTTGATTCATCAAATTTGACTTACTAGTTACTAAGCTTTTATATTTACCTACAGTAGCCTACAGGTGAATATATATAACAAAACCAAAATTTGAAAAATGGCGGCTATTCGTTTTGTGGAAGTTACTGATAAACAAATAAGCGAAATTGAATTGAATTTAGCCCCTCAAAACAGAAAAGACTTGTGTAAAAATACTAAATACTATTCGCCTCAGGCTCGGTGATTATCGGGAATATCCACCTCGAATTCGTCTCGGTGAATATTCCTCGATATATAATCACCTCGGTGACAAGAGTTGTGTTTTCGGTCAAGAATGACGAAAATATATACGTTTTCAGCAGACAACTTTAGACATGAATATATTTTTCTTTGTTCTTGAATAAACACAACCCATCGACCTTGTGATCGTAAAGATATGACCACCGGCAACCCTGGTAAAAACAGTTAACAATTGTTCGCCGAAGACGTGACAATGTTATTATCGGGGAATATTCACCGAGACGAGGTCGAGGTAAA
The DNA here is from genome assembly GCA_902702795.2 of Paramuricea clavata. Classification (NCBI taxonomy): domain Eukaryota; kingdom Metazoa; phylum Cnidaria; class Anthozoa; order Malacalcyonacea; family Plexauridae; genus Paramuricea; species Paramuricea clavata. Next base: position 13,661 of record CACRXK020005837.1, read on the forward strand.
TCATCCCCGATAATCACCGAGCCTATAAGGCGAATGATTATTTTAGTACTTTTACACAAGTCTTTTGTGTTTTTTTGGGACCGAATTTATTTTAAATTCGCTTGTTTCTTTATCCGTGATTTCCACAAAACGGCTAGTCGTCATTTTGTAAATTTCGGTTTTGTTATATTCACCTGTAGCCAGGTGAATATAGTGGCTTAGTACTTAAAGTTTGACCAACTAACTTGTAGGATTTGGTATATTCACTTGTGCAAAAATACTAATTATCAATATCGGGAAGAAACATATATTAGAAAATTAAAGTACGTACTAGTGAATATGTTTAATGTTTCTGCAAATACGTCGTTAATTGGTAGGATTATTGTATTGACCATTACTGAATTAAAACAGTGAATCTTTCATCAGATTAATTAATTCATGATTGACTCGGTTTTCTTTGATGCAACGAGGTGATTATTTTTAACAATCACCTTGAATATTCATTAGCCGAAAAGATGAAGGAAAACTAAGAAAATCGTCGTTCAAAGCAGACGAAACGGGTGAAACTTTGTTGGAAAACCTCCTCAACCACGAATTAAATATGATAAACAGCTCGAAAGTCGGGACTTATGTCAGATAATTGCCCTAGGACGCTACGCCTCCTCGGGTCATTATCTGACATAATAGCTCCTCGGTGTTTATCCTATATATAACTGCCTGAAATCTGATACTTGCAGAGGCTGTCTGTTTATGTAGAGATTTCCTGCATGACATAACTGAAATAGGCGACAACAAAACTAAATATATTATAAAAACAATGCACGATTGCAGTCGTTACTTACCTTCAGTTTTCATAAATTGAAAGCAATACGAAAGAATCGCAGAAAATTTGATAAACACCTTCAGCGCCATCATTTTTGTATCTATGCAGATATGAAGATTTACATCCTCGTACCCAGGGTGTGGGTGAAAAGACTCTGCGTGCCTTAGCCAATCAGCGACAATTACAATGACGTCACGTTAAAATAAGTAAAATTTAAACGTGCATTGTCGAACCAAGAAGGGCCAGTACTAAACAGTACTCAAAGCAAATATGGATCAAATATGGATTGGGGAATGTCAGTTTTATCATTCTTTGGTCACTTCGATGGAAATCAGGAATCTCAGCAACAATATAATCACAGAATAAAAACGCACAGAAGGTCGACTCGAGTAACCACTGCCATGCCATGATTCATCATCAAAATGCTGACGCGTTGGTCCTAAGTAGTGCGCGTTTGAGAGGCACTCCACCCTGGACGTCGGCCATTTTGAATATTTTCTCAGGGGAGGTGAATGCCTCTCAAACGCGCACTGGCATTACGGTTACCGGCCAAGAAGTCGGGCTGCTGTGTGGTTTATTCTGTGATATTATTGAAATTGGTGAATGTGTAAAGCTGGCTATGGACGAACAAGTTTTGTATGAAAAGTTTTCATATAGCAATTTTCTTTGTCATTTACACACAAATTTTCTACGACAACTTTTTGTCCAACATCTTCCCAAATGTTCCATAAACAGACAGATTATTGTCATCGCGTTTATGCACCCTATCTTCCAGACATCAGAACTCAGGATCTTTGCGATAAGCTATTTAGCTCGATCATTACAAACACTGATCATAAACTTTATAACTTATTACATTATTAGTATTACATGCTCCAAACGTAGCTAATTCATAATTAAGATGATACCAGCGAACTTATGAACTCCCACATATTAAAACTATAGATTACTAAATATTTTTATTCCATCATAAGAAAATTTGCATAAACTTTTAAATTCCTTGACTCTTAGACTAACTTTTTCCAGCACAGAATTGTGTTTACTATAATCTAAACAATGTACGAAACAATAGTTTCCTGTCGTTCGCTAAATGGGGAAATAATTCTGTATAAGCATAAAGCTTTTTCACAAGAAAGGAAGTACGGATGTTTGACAATATGGCTGATAATCAAATTCAATTACCTAATGCAGCGTGGCGAAATATTTCCTGTTATACTGTTACAATATATTAATTGCAAATGCCAGCTGTCTGAGAACAGTCGATACAAAAATTCGTTTCCTATAGAAAACGACTCTTCCTATAGAAATAGACAGTTGGCAGGCTATAGAGACCAAATTTCTGGACGTGCAGCAAACGAATTTCCGTACAGATGTTCGCAGGCAAATATTACTCAGCGAAAAAATTATAAGATTGATTACAATATTTTATTAGATTTCTTTATCAAAACATCATAATAATATTAAACGCTTAGCGAAGCTAGTGAACGGTATAATATAACTGTATAAATATAACTGTTTCATACTTCAAGGTCGAGTACGTACGTCTGTGTATGGCATATACATTCAGAAGCCGCATATAATTCTCTGGGGCATCGCAACTTAATTAGCTGACCGTAATTATAACGCCGTTATATCAGTATGTTACGCTGATATGTTCAGCGTAGGGACAGAGTTGTGTTTTGGGTTAAGAGCTACGAAAACATATTCATATTTTAGCAGACAACTTTAAATTAAACACGGATATATATTTCTTTGTTCTTGAACAAACACAACCCAGCGGGTTTGTTACCGTGACATAAAGATACGACCATGCAACCGAGTAAAACAGTTCTCAATATTCGGTTATCTCAAATATAATTAAACTATATGGGGAAGAAATAATAGAAAATTAAAGTACTGGTGAATGTGTTTAATGTTTCTGCAAATTGTTAATTTGATACGATTATTGACCATCACTGAAAACAGTAAACTTTCAGCATACTTTTATTATTACTATTTGGATACTATTTAAGATGCCATCAGATTAGATAACTGCCTGAAATTTGATACTTGAGGCTGTCTGTTTATGCAGATATTTCCTGCATGTCATAACTAAAATAGGCAACAACAAAACTAAGTATATTATAAAAACAATGTATGACTGCAATCGTTACTTACCTTCAGTTTTCGTAAATTGAAAGCAATACGAAAGAATTGCACAAAATTTGATAAACACCTTCAGCGCCATCATTTTTGTATCTATGCAGATACAACGATATACATCCTCGTACCCAGGGTGTGGGTGAAAATACTGCGTACAGTACTTTAGCCAATCAGCAACAATTACAGTGACGTCAAGTTAAAATAAGCACAATGTTTTTAAACGTGCATTGTCGATCCAAGAAGGGCCAATACTAAAGAGTACTCAAAGCAAATTTGGGTCAAATATGGATGGGGCATGTTTAATTTTATCATTTTTCGGTCACTTCGATGGAAATCCGGCATCTCAGCAACAATATTTATTTATTGAAATTGGTGAATGTAAAAGCTGGTTGCAGACAAGCAAGTTTTCTATGACAAGTTTTCATATAGGCCTAGTAAGTTTTCTTTGTCATTTGCACGTGTATACGTACAACAAATTTTCCATGACAAGTGCAAGTTTGGTTTTTTGATCGCTACGATAGTTATATAATTATTAGATACATATCGCTGTTACCAGATGCAAGTGCTCAAATTACGTTGCCAAATTTTCTTTGTTGAACAAGTGCACTTGTTTAATTATGATTAATTATGAGCTAGCATTTCAACAAGTGTGCTTCAGGGTCGTAGAAAAAATATGTAAAGTTGGGTATACAGACGAAAAACAAATAAACATGGTCATATGAAAACTTGCCATCGAAAACTTGCTCGTCTGTAACATACCGGCTTATAATTAGTGCTATTTTGTGAAAGGAACAGAATGGAGAGGTTCACGGCATAACATTTGTAGTTTGATTCTATGAAATTAATGGCACTCGCGAAGCATTTCATATTATTTAATATGACAGTTGCTTGACATTACATGGGTGAGATTGGCTTTGCTTAAACTTCCTACTAGAAAATACATGCATGCAGAAACCCTCGCCTTGCTGACAAAACCATTGTATTTTCCGAACATGAAGTATCTAAAGTAGTTGTCATGGTAACACGATAATTTTAAAACAAACTTATCTTCGTTAACGTCGGCTCCCTTTTACAAAATCTTGCAAAAATGCGAGCATAAATGAAATATATTTGCAAGAAATTTATCAATCATCAAATCATTAAATCAAGAAATGTTTGCTATTTCGCTGTCGTCATGCAGTCGTTATAATGCAAACTTTAAATTGGACCAATCAGTGTCCGCCATATTTTTGAGATCAGTGAGGATGATCACCCACCGAAACATCGTTGGTGAGCCACGCCCGCGATATTTGATGAACTTTAGACTTCGCTAATGCTTTCGTTTCCCCGGGTGTAAATAGCCGGGGGAAATTAGTACCCTCGCACGGCGCTTCCCGCCGTCGGCTCGGGGATAATTGTTATCTCATCCGGTTCGGGAATCACGTTAACATTTTCAAATGTCGCACGAATATCCCTGTTTACCGCGAGTATTGATTCGTTATAGTGTTTGTGAAAATACGTAGAACTCTAATAGATACTTTGTTGATACATTTATTTTACTTCACAATTGTGGAGTCGTCATTTAATATCTAGTGATGAGTTCAGCACGATTACTCGCTAGAGCGCAAAGCTAAGACTGTCTTACTAAGAATATTTACAAGTTATTTTATACGCGAGTTAGTAGAGGCGAGGCGGAAAAGCAATTAAGATTAGTGTCAAGATAATTAAGGCGCGTTAATGTTGGCTGCCAAGAGGAATAGTATTTGCGGCGTAAAGATTAAATCTAGGCGAGTCTACTTCCTAAAATGTTTAAAATAATATGACTAAAAATAATGTGTGTAGAAGTTCCAAAAGTTATTAAGAGGCTGTCTCCGTAAAAACCTCCAGGTCAATATGGGGCTCAAAAATAGATTTCTCTCATACTCTAGTATTTTGAAGATCTATCCTTGGGAACAACTAAAATCGATTTCATTTTACTCAAATTTCCTTTAAATTATTTTTGGGGGCGATTGATGTTCGATCGGCTGGTAACCAACTTGAACTCCGAATGAAGGCAAAATATCGACATATTTTCAGCGCTATTTTTTAAATCAAATTCATACCTAAATTTCAAAATTTTTGCTCAGAAATATAGACTTATCCTTCTATTTTCATTGGTGATATGACTTAGATAATTATTCTTTGGTATAAAATAGAAAACAGCGCAGTTATTGACCCTCCTGAACAGATAACGGATATCATCTCAAAATATATCAACTTCGAAAGCTTATTTCAAAATCGTGGCACTTGATTGGCACATGACTTTAATTTTTCTATAAACTACTAACATTAGTCAACACAAATCGCCAATAATATCTTTCTGATCTACCATTTGACAAAAATGACAAGCGCGCAAACTTTGTAAAATTTGAAAATGTGTCGAAATCGAGCATACTTTATCGGTAAACCTAATTGTTGATATTAACAAATAAAACCACCTTACACTACACTGAATGAAGCTTGATTATGTAAATATATGTCTTTCATCATTATTCTTTGGTTTTGCACTCGAAAGAAATTGTTTGACTGTACAGTTTGGCTTCAAGGATAGTCATTCAATGCCAGTGACAGTGTGTCCACTGTGTTCGAATAGACCTTTCCAAGGTTTCTACCGCCATATTGCAGGGGTGCAAAAACATTGGGGCGAGCGCGCGGCCACCAATGGCGCCCATACTATTTCCTATTGAGTGAGTGAAAATTACCTTTTGACATTTAGTCCTTTTTCTCAAAAAATTTCTATACAAGCATATCCAATTTTTATTTTTAGATAATCGCTGGGTTTTTTCTGATATGTGGCCGAGATTTCTTGCTAATCGAAGGACAAGAAGTAATAAAAAACGGCGGCTTTTGTTGCGCAACTTGACCGACGTTTGAGCGATGATTCTTGTTATTTCGTTTGTTTAACCGATCTTTGGAAGAATATTTGTCCATTAAGTGTGTAAGTCCTTTGGTGTCCGCCATTATTACTGTTTATATTTGTATATTTGTACAAAAATCATCGCTCAAACATCGGTCAAGTTGTACAATAAAAGCCGTCGTTTTTTATTAGTTCCTGTCCTGCGATTGGCAAGAAATCTCGGCCGCATATCAGAAAAAACCAGCGATTATCCAAAAATAAAAATTGGATATGCTTGTATAGAATTCTTTTAGAAAAAGGACAAAATGTCAAAAGGTAATTTTCACTCACTCAATAGGAAATAGTATGGGCGCCATTGGTGGCCACGCGCTCGCCCCAATGTTTTTGCACCCCCTGCAATATGGCGGTACAAACCTTGGAAAGGCCCAGCCTAGTTCCTGGCCTTCTCACTTCCGCCTCATTATTTTAGGGGGAAATCGACAAGGTTTGCAGGTTGACCGGGATAAAGCTGTATTTATTTGGAGACTGGGGAGAGGCGAGAAGCGAGAAGGCCTAGCAAAATTCGCAAGCTGTCCTGATTTGTCCTTCGCGTTGGGAGTGGGCTCTAGTTTACTTCGATAATTTTTTGTTAAATTTTTCATATAAATTTGTGAGTATTTTACAGTAAAAATTGTACTAAAGAAGCATTTTGATGGAAAATTACAGGTGCTATTGCCTTATGTAATGTTGGGAAAGTGTGATATGCAAGTTCTAAAGAGTCAACACTGAACAGTTTGGTGTATATTTGTTCGTGATTTTGGACTTGGTATTTTGACCTCAAATACTGTATATTGTCGAATTTTTTAAAGGAATTCTTATGCAAAATGTACGTATAATATGATATTCCGCGTATATATTTATTAAATTGGATCTGTGATTGGATCAGCTGCTATTCGACCAGTGTCGCTCGTGTAAAATCAATCGAAAGAATCAAATTATGTGGACTTCTGTAATAATAATTATTTAATGCCACAAATATGATAATTACAAAGAAAAAGAAAAAAAAAATACATATATGATATTTAGATCTAATGCAATTTTAGAAAATATTAATGGCAAGGAGACATCCAGAATCCAGAAACCACTAGGCTTGTAAAGTGGATGCCTCCTCTGGTCAGTATTCACACTGCAGTATCAAATATTAATATTAAAAAATAATAACGTATAATAACGACAACGACAATTTCGATATCATTACTATTCGTCAAATCACTAGCTTTGGTGTTCACCCATGCATTATCAAATATTAAAACGCAATAACGACAGTATATAACGACAATTTCAATATCATTGCTATTCATCGAGTAAATGTTTTTTCATTCCATTCCGGAAGCAACCAAAAGTTTCTGCCTGTTTTATATTTTCTGGAAGCGAATTCCACAGTTTAGGGCCATTGAAAAGAATTGTGTGTTGTTTTGTTTACATGAATGTGTTCGGTACATCTTCGCATTTTTTGTGTTATAACTATGAACTTCATTGCTCTTAATGAACAAATGAAGGAAGGTAGGAGGGAGTAACTGTTTATAATAGAAATACATAAATTTACTGGACTTGTATAAACTTGGTCAATATCGCGTGGTTGTTTATATTTTCACAGAAGTTGACTCTCATATTTGTATGAACTGTAGTTACTAGTTAGTATTCAAATTGTTAAATGTTTATTCTATATATTTTGTTCATATTTTTGTTGTTGGAAAGGTGCCATTAATGGAAAGTGTAAATATCTATATTATGCTCCTTTGCACTTATTCACTTTCCTCTGCTTCCCATGAGGTTGACAGAACAAAATATTGACAAAGCCCTTTGGTACAGGGTAAAGTGTAATGACAAAAATCATATTACAGTACCTATCCCATTGTCAAGGCAATATTAATATGGAAACATAACATATCTAACAGAAACATTATATCATAAAATACAATTGGTTAATTCTATAGAAAATACTGTATGGCGGAAAGGTGAACAATTAAATAGCCACTACTATGTGAATGTTGATATCCTTTTGGTTTATCCTGGGGATAAACTGTGCCTGTTAGGGGCATTTATAATTTACTTACAGGAGGGGGAGGGCTATGACGGTTTTTAGGTTTAAATTTTCTGGAGCCCCCCCTCCACTTTTGCTGATCACATTCATTGCCCCCCCCCCAATATGATTGTAAACAACAGATGGTGAATTGTCGACTCCCTGTCTCCCCCTTCCCAAAATCTATTGACCTTTAATTAGTATTGGTTTCTTATCAATATGAATAATACTATTCTGACATGCATTATAATGTCAAATATTCTTGACCATTGAACTTTCATATCTATTAATAACAACTTCAGTCATAAAGCCTTAGAATATGAAAGATTTGCAACTTTGCATGGCAACAAAAATGAAAACTAAGGGAAAGTTTTTGTTGAAGGTTCCCTGCCTAATATTCAGGTAATTTTTTATAGTTCCCTAAATTGTGACCCGTCTCAAAAATCACCTTTGCCCCCCCCCCCTCTAGGTAAATTACAAATGCTCCCTGGCCAAATGCAAACAATTTCCCTACCTGGAGGGATATTATTTTTGTACAAAAAGTAACAAATCCCCCCTCCTGGTGACCAACCCCTGGGGATGCCGATCATTTGTGCAGTTGATTTGTAAACAAGACGTTTATTTACCCCAATAAATTATTCAAAAAAATAATGTACTGTATGTACTAAGACACTGTTTCAATGCCTTAACCTCGGCCTTTCCATTCAGGTTCTTTCCCACTCAGGCAATATATTTTGATAGAAAACATTGATTTGTCTTCTAAGGGCAACATATTTGCAAGCAAGGTCTTGTTTTTTTAGACAGGGATAAATTTTCCCCTCATGTGATCCCCCCCCCCCCCTTGTGACACTCTGCGACTCCTGATCAAACATCCCTCTATCCCCACAAGCATTATGTATTTTGGGAATGGCCCCATATCACATATGGAATAAAATTGTTTTCAGTTTACTAGCAATACAGTATTATGGGAATCCAAAATCATGGATTTGAAATGAAGTAATATTTTAAAACATTGAGGTCAAGATCCGTGGATCAAGGAAGGTCATTGAAATTGATGTTCATTGGCTTGAATGACAATTGAATGACTATTGTGCCGGTAAACAAAGAAATGCATGATAAGTATATGTGCATATAGTAATAGTTATATTAAAATGCATGAATATCTGTAATTTAGGCAAGCCTTAATTTTATCAGCATATGACAGGAAAAATTAATGTTGGTAAAAAAGTGACAGAACACCACAAAGTCATATTGAAAAACAAAAAAGGTACTCTCTAGCCTCTAACACAAATGAATAAAGTCATCAAGCCTCCTAGCACTACACCCCCCCCCCCCCCCCCCACCC
>CACRXK020005838.1:0-26829 GCA_902702795.2 Paramuricea clavata
TACCTCATCACATCTTCCATTGCTAAGTCTGATCGGTGACATGCACACCAGATATTTCTTGTTGAACGACTAACATAATTTTCAACTCTAGCCCACAGTCCAGAATCCTTACCAGTGTTTGCAGACTCTCCATCGGTGCTCATCCCAACAAATTTTGACTACAAACATTCTTTAGAAAGGCCCATGTCATCAAAACAGTTTGTCATGGCAGAACACAAACCTTCAGCACCACGCTTGGTACTTTCCCTTGCACTTGCAAATCTTGTCTTAATAGAAAGAGGGTCCTCGGGTGTATTGAATCGAACAAATATAAATTTCTTATCTTGTTGCCTAGCATCGACAGAACCATCCATTTGTGCAGCAAAACACATACAGTTCTGGAGTTCTTCTCTAAGGTGCTTTCTCTCTGTATCTCCTATTATCTCCAACATTTCTGCATAATGCATTGGATCCCTATAATGAAGTTCCTCTCCACTTGGTTTAAACGGGGTAAAACTTTGTACGTTGTCACTGTCAATTAAAGACCTAAACTGTTGTTGTGCATGTAAATTAGCAAGAGATCTACCTGGCCATGACCAGGCAGCTAAAGTCAAAGATTTACTGTCATTATAGACCTCTACTGCCATTTCAGTCAAGGTCTTCAAAACTGTTGGATCACTTTTTGTTGCCAAGTTAATAAATGGGTGACGTTTGTCTTTGGCATTCCACAACTTGGATAGCTGTTTCTTTTCTTGAGCTGCTCTATGTGAAGGCCCCAGTAGATGATCAATTACATCTTGTATCTTTTTCTTCCCATCACAACGCACACCTTGTGCCATGTACACTCTACCATTAGCTGAAAAGTGCTTTGCTTCCTCTTCGAATTCACCACAGATGCAACACTTGACAAAAACCCTAGCTTTCTGGCGATTCTGCGTTGAAACTCTACTTCGTTCATAATATTGAGATAGTACACCATCTCCAAATTTTCCTAGAAGTGCTTTTAGGTTTAATGGGTAGCCTCTGTAATACTCAGTAGTGGTTTCAGTAGTCATTTGCGTTGACGATGTGTTTGCTGTGCTTATTGGCAAACCAACGTCACTTGTTGTAACCAAAGTAATGCTGTTTATATTTGCAGAGCTTGTTGACGATAAGGTCGAAGGTGTAGTATTGCTTGGAATATTATTCGAAGGAGCCCGTGTATGAACAAATTGAACATTACCTTCCCTATCTGAATTTCGAATATCAAAATCCACTTCATTCAGTTCATTGTCTTTACGAGGTTCTCCTTGGTCAGTGCCTCCAGTAGCTGCAGTGCCTTGTACTTCGCTTTCCACTTCAATTGGCGCCATATTTAATAATTGTTCTGACTCCTTCTCAACGTTTGTATCGCACGATGTCGATGACGATGTTCTTGCATTTTCGTTCTTTGTGAAGAAATCCGATACCTTTTTGCATTTACTCGCTTCTTGTTTTAACAGTTTTTCAATATTCGCTTTTCTTTTATTTGCATACCATATTTTTAATACTAATAGTACAAACAAAGGCAAGCAATTTGCATGTAAATTTTGATGTAAATTATGTTTTTGAAATTCCCAACTAAGCTTCCCGAATATCCCGAGATTTCCCCCAAAATCCCAATGTTCCCACTTTCGTTCCCAGTCCCACTTTGAAAAATATTTTTTTGCAGATCGAAATTTCCTATTTGACTATTTTTCAATTTTTCATTGTCCAGAAAGGGAAGGCAAAGGAATAGCAGAGATTCTGCGAAAGGAATACTGGAATAAGGATTAATTATGTTGTCCAATATTGACTTTGGGAGTTATTTTCACACCAAAAAATATGAAAAGGGACTTTCTACTGGGGGGGGGACAAAATTGCCGACTGGGGGGGCAGTAAGGGGGGCTGGGGGGGCCATGTCCCCCCCAGTCTTTATGTTAAAAGAGGCCCTGATGTGGGTCTGTCCTCATTCATTTAGTGCTTTTCTCTGAAGTTAGTTAACAGTTAATTTGTTGCAAAAATATACCCAAAATGACTGAACAAACTCCTGTGCTACATACCATGTTCACAAGTGTTCCAGTGATGCCAGTCAGCAATCCGACAGCATCTCATCGAACCGGTATTTCCTCAACAGCTTTGGCATTGTTGTCAGCTGCCTCCAGCTCGAGCCTGTTGCCTGCCATTCGCATAATTCACCTTGTATCATTGTCGCCCGCTGTGAGTCCACCTGCATTCCCTCAGAATGTCTTGACACCACCAACAAGTCCTTTTACATTATGGTTCCCTGCTACATCAACTCAGCAGCAATGTGGCCCTACATCAGTATCTGTCATTCTTCTGGCTTCGCTACATGTTTCCCGATGGCCAATCCATTTGCCAGCCAGATTGGGCCATCACGTTCTACAATAGTTACTTCCTCAGTGTCCACACCGCCATTACAGCCAGCATATATATGTTCAAGTGATGGGTTACAACATGAGTTAGACGGTTTCAGGTACGTATATTGAATCAACAAGGACGCCCAGTAGCTTTCTTCTCAAGAACATTGAACAGCCCGGAATTGAAACAATTGAGAAGGAATCCGAGAGAACAATTGAGAAGGAAGCAGCAGCTACAGTAGAAGCAGTACGTGAGTGGAAGCATTACCTGACCGGAACGCATTTTAAGTTTATAACAGACCTAAAGTCGATTGCCTACATGTTTGATACTAAACATCATAGCAAAATTCAGAACAATAAAGAAATAAGGTGGAGAATAGAATTGTCGATGTATAACATTGATATAATATATTGAGCAGGGGAAGAAAACATACCAGCGGACGCTCTTTCAAGAGTGAAAAGTATGTCTCTTACAATTGATAAGCTGTATGAGCTGCATAGATCATTGTCTCATCCGGGCATGACTTGTATGACACATTTCGTTAAAAGTCGAAATCTACCCTTTTCAGTAGAGGATGTAAAGTGCATGACACAAGCTTGTAAGGAATGTCAAGAGTGTAAACCAGAATACCATTCTCCGGAGCCTTCACACTTGATAAAAGCTACTCAACCTTTTGAAAGACTGAACATAGACTTTAAAGGTCCCGTGCCCAGTGATAATCGATGTCGATTTCTGTTAACTATCATTGATGAGTATTCTAGATTTCCCTTCACATTCCCATGTGAAGATGTTAGTGCTCGAACCATATAAGATGTCTCTCAACACTGTTCTCTATGTTTGGTATGCCCACCTTTATCCATACAGATCGTGGCTCAGGGATCTATGAGTTCGGAGTTAAATAATTTTTTACTACAGAAAGGGATTTCAACCAGTAGAACGACAAGTTACAATCCACCATGTAATGGGCAGGTTGAACATGTGAATGGGACATTATAGAAAGCCATTACCTTATCACTCAAGACAAAAGGACAACCTACCAGTGTTTGGCAAGAAGTGCTGTAGGATGCACTACATTCCATAAGGTCCCTGCTTTGTACAGCAACGAATGCGACCCCACATGAACGTATGTTTGCTTGTCAACGCAAATTGACCAGTGGAGTCTCGGTGCCATCCTGGTTGACAACCCCTGGTCCAGTTTTATTGAAACAACACATAAAAAATTCAAAGTACGACCCATTGGTTGATGAAATTGATCTGCTGGAAGCCAACCTGCAATATGCTCATGTGCGATTTCCCAATGGAAGGGAGGATACAGTGTCAATTAAATGGCTGACAGCGGGTGTCAATTAAACGGCTGACAGCGGAGGCCAATCCCATTCTGTTGGTTCTGCAGGAAACCATAGAAAAGAAGTGACCCAGAGCAAACAGGGGCGGAAACCCAGTCGCAAGACGTGGAAGGAACAGTCCCAACCTCTGCGTCAATCAGAGTGACAAAGAAGGGCAACAAATTGACTAACATTTAGTAAGATTTGGGAGCTTGAATATCTATAGAACATTAGAGACACTATGACTATCTAACTTTATTTTACAATTTCGTTATATTATTACGTAGGGGAGAATGTGCTACTTTATAAGGAACTTATTGTTTTCTTATGAACATTACTAACTTTAGTTACCAGGCCTCCTGCTGAACTCGGTATTTAAGGATGCCATATTGTTATTTTATTTGGTACAGTGTAAAGCCTTCAGAATGAGGTTGTATTTATTTTTTAGTTTACTTTGAATACATATATTTCACATCAGAGGTAAATTTTGGAGCAGGTACCATTGGTTGACTAAGGATTCTAGGAATTATTATCCTTGGTGATGTTGTCTGCTACCGATTCCATCCCTATCAGCGACATCAGGCAAACATAATTTAGTATGGTACTTTCTAGTAATATTAATTGCGGGACGGAAGCAATGTGGCCTCAGAAGATACATATCGTATGAGATGTTAAATGTTATTAATAATCAGGGCTCTCAGAACAGAATTCCGGATTTTCCTTAGGCTCAGCGGTAAAAATTCCTTAAATCGACAAAAATTTCCTTAGACTTGGCCTAGTTTCCAGGGAACACTCCAGTGGCACACGATTATAGGCCAATTGGTGCGAAAATATGTAAATAACTTTTTACATCGGAAAATGGCGGATTCTGAATTTTCTGATTATGAATCCGAGGGAAGCGCTCCAAAAACGAATAAACTGATTTAAAATTTAAAAATTTCGAGCAGAATGGACAAAATATCCTGCTTTTAAACATTGGCTTGTTGCACCAAAAAACGTGAATGACGAACCATCATGCAGAGTTTGCTGCAAACTAAAAGCGAGCTTGGTAAAATTAGCAAGATCACCATTGACAATATTAACTCACAAATCAAAAAAGAACTGAAGTAAACCAATGGAAACCTCCTTATCTGTCATTGACTGGTTCAATAACATCAAAAATAAACCTTGTCATTCCTTCCTTAGTTTCGACATTGCAGAATTTTACCCATCAATAACCGAAGAACTCCTTGACAAAGCAATCGCTTGGGCTCAAAACTATGTCACCATCAGTGAACAACAGATTGAGATTGTTAAACACGCATGGAACTCCCTTTTCTTCAGTAACGGTAAAACCTGGATCAAACAACAGGGCATCCCCTTGTTCAACGTCACCATGGGGAGTTACAATGGGGCAGAAGTTTGTGAACTCCTATGGCTATTTATACCCAACTCTCTGGCAAAGAAATATGGTAAAGAACGTGTTGGCCTTTATCGAGATGACAGACTTATTCTCTTAAATGGGACATCTGCTCGACTTACTGACAAAGCAAGAAAAGATCTTCACAAACTGTTTGAAAAATTCCATTTAAAAATCACCGCAGAGATCATTGACCAATTCCAACTTCAGTCAACATGCGGATTTCACAGTTATCGTCAAACCAAGAAGCGTTTTCAAAAACCGCTCCTCTGTATGAAGCTGTCATATTTCACTAGATTACATAATATTCCCGAAAAATGTAAGAATGTAATAAAATGTATCACAAACGCATAGCTTTCGTCGAACATAACTTCGGCCCCTTTCAAGATATCTTTTTCATAATAGTCTTGTTCGAATCACAATCCAAACCACTATTTTATGGGGGGTAATTGCCGTCAAAATTTGTGTCCAAATTATTTGCTGAAGAACGTAAATTTTATGTCTCGGTAACCACAGGACATCATAACAGTTAAGCAGGACATCATAGCATCAATACAAAATTTGCAATGGCAGTGCTAATTGACCTCAGAACACCATGTCAGCTCGGCAAAACATCATACTTGGTCAATGACGTCATTGGATAAATTTATCAAGGGGGGGGATCAGTGGAAGGGTGCATCTTTTTTCGCGCCAAAATAAGACTTTAGCAGCTCACATGTTTATAGTGTAAGTCAAAATGGCGGACGGTGGTAAGCGAAAGTCGTGTGAGGGCTTTTCTAGGGCTGTATCACTTCTGTGAGAAGTTGTTGGCATTCTTGATGTAGACGAGAATGAAGGCGAAACTTATCAAAATAACTTGTCATCACTTTTGACATCTGTGGAGACTCAACCTTCGACTTTGAGGCAGTATAGCATTTCGAACCGGACGAACGGCAACAACAGGTTTTTGTCTGATTGTAACAATTCAGCCAGCCAAGTTGGTGTGTCTTCCAGTGGTGGTGCAAAGCGAGATAAGGATCGGAGGCAAAATTCAATACTAGCGCCTAGCGCCAAACGACCTAGAAAATCTAACAGCAGTCAAAGGTCTTATAAAGTCAAGGAAACCTGGATGCACAAGTTTTTCTGTCTTGCTGATAGTGGTTGCAGCAGCGTACCTAGTCGGGCAGTAGAGTTCCAACTGCAGTCTGCCGGTCTTGGTAGAAAGAAGATAATATTTGAATGGAAAGGCAATCCCTTTACATTTAAAGCCAAGTTAGAAGAAATATTTCCCAGGCTTGTGTGGTGGATTTGAGATTCTTAGAAGTGGGGTAAATGTCCAGTCGTTGGTTTTAATTCCTCCTCCCGCAGCTGGCTACAGTGCCATTCTTACGAGATATTTCAGGTCTTGGTCAGGCATTGGCTTACGTGAGGCCTGCACAAATAAATTTGGATATAACAGAAGACGTTTCTGTGGTGTTGGATAATGAGGTACTGTGAACATACACCTTCAATGCTAATAATTCTTTTCATTTTGAACCCCACTATAGTGTAATAAAATTGTTATCAATGGTGTACAGAGAGTCCAAGACTATTCCCTCTGGGGGGGGGGTGCTCCTCTAAATGCCCCTGATTGTTGTTTTTACCCAATGTTGCATACGTTATATTCTACTAGCTTGACCTATTAGTGCATATGAATTTCATCAATTGTATTTAATTATACCAACATATAAATATATGCAAGTCTATTTATTTAACCTTGTAAGTGGTAAAGCGCCCCAACTTTAGTATTTTACTCTGTCTAACACCAGAATATTTTACTCTGTCTAATGCCAGATGATTTTACGTTTTAAAGTGCTAGCTAGTGCTAGTCAATCAATGCATGAATTAAATTCTCATTCACACATTTATATGAGAGGTAAATTACTCTGAAATTCTTTGTACACTTTGCTAAGAATCCAAAAAATCTTTAAAAAATCCCCAAATCTTACTAATTTTAAAATAAAAAAAATCCCATGAAATCTCTAAATATTTCAGAAAATACTCAGAAAAGACCAATGAAAACTTCAACATCGGTAAATTCCATCAAGTTTTGAAAAATCTCCCATGGAAATATCCTACCTAAACTCCTATATCCATTCCATAGCCTCAAAATCTTCATCATCCAACACCTCATGTAAAATTTTTTATCACAGGATCTGGGGAAAAATGGCGACAAAACATGTGTTTAGCTACGTTTTGCCTATTTATTCGCTTATTTTTTCTTATGATTGTTTATATAAAGTTCTGCTTTTATGAAAAAGATCAGCGACAAAAAACATGCAAAATATTTGGGGGGAGATCATGAACAAAATCCAAAAATTTCTGACAATTTGGGAAAAAAAATCCCAGAATCCCAAGAAAAATTTGCAGTGATTTTTTAATCCCAAGAATCTTTGTACGTCTTTTTTAGAGTAATTTACCCCCCTAGCTCATCTATATGAAATGGTGCTACGTAAAGTAAGCAGATAAACTACTGGAATGAGGTTTTGTTTTATCTAATGAAAATTGATCTCTTTAATTCAACTGGATTTTAGAATGATAGCAGTTACACAGAAGCTCCAACAGTAACATGTTTGAATTGCAACAAACAGATACCAATGACCCAGATAAAGCAGCACACCAATATGTGTTCAATGTAAGTTTGCCCCTTTCTGAATTAATATGTAATCTAATACACAGTATATTGTTCATTAATTATTTTTTTAAATTATATAAATTAATTTCTATTCATTTTAGCTCTGAAAAGTCTAAGATTGACTGTAAGAACAAAAAGGTAAGGTCTATTATTTTCTTTATCTCCCATACTAACAGGTAGGAAATTTGTCGGCACTGACCAAAAAATTGCGGGCAGAAACAAAGCTCGTTGCATTTACATTCAAAACAAAGCAGAAAGTTAGCAAGAAGCTGTTTTAGCTGACGATTTTTTGCTTTCCATTCAACGATTTACAAATTAACAGTTATTCTTTTAAAAGTCGACTATGAATTCTTTGTTTTGGGATGATTTGTTTTGGGATGATTTGTTTTGTAATCGAGTGATTGGAAGAAGTTAATATGGCGACGTGAACATGGGAGTAAATACCGTATACGTCGATCTGTGGCTTGTTTAAAACCGTAATAAACAAAGAAAGACATGTTATGAGAATGAAATGTAAGTTGAAATTAACTTTATATGCCTCAAATTTTCCATCGTATGTTTCTTAATGTAACTTCAACTGTCTAAGTTCAAAATACAAGCTTGCAAAATTTGACAAATTTTGAAAATATGTAAAAATAGCTTGACTTTGAACTGTATTTTCTCAAAAATAGCCTGTGGCCTCAATTTCAAATATAGCTAAATGAAAAGAAAAATCTTTTCGGTGTTTGTAGGTATCAAACATATCATCAGGAAAATAGGGGCTCACAATGTTTTAGCCGAGTCTTTGAGACCCAGTTGCTTTGCACGTGTTGTGGTCAAATTTTTGCCAAGAATCAAAGGCCGAAATGTGGACTTCCTTCATGAAAACCGGCTCTAGAAGGGTCTAGTTTGAAAATTTAGCTATTAATTTCGATTTCATGAGCATATTTTGGTTACACGTTAAATATTTTTGTGCTTGATGAGATTCAAAATTTGTTGTATATTCAAGCCCGGCTTTAGTGTAATTTTGGTGATGACCGGAACAGAAATAAAGATGTTTTAAAAACTAGCCATGGCCGTATTTTTATTTGATATCTTAGGTATAAGCGTAAAAATAGGGGCTTGTACAGTTTACAAGGTTGTAAAATGCATGACTTGCCTCGATTTCCATGTAAACATTCGAACCCTTACAAAAAAGTCTATAGGCCTGGCCTATAGGCCAACCTATAGGTTCAGTGACTTCCCACTACTCTGAAGGTTCACTACTCCGAAGGTTCACTAGTCCAAAACATACGCTGGTTTTGAATTGCAATTACGTGTTAGACTTGGCTGCTTCGCAGTTAAGCATTTTTCGTACCTGCATATACATGCACGGAAGTTTATAAATCTTTCTAAATTTTATACCGGTATAAGTATAATAATTACTTAAAAATACATTTAAAATCAAACACAAAACTAATCCTTTTATTCATTTAATTATTTCTTAAATTGACAAAAGACTTTCAAGTGGATTTAAATTTTTCCATGCGTGTATATGCAAATATGAAAAATCCTTAACTGGGAAGCAGGCAAGTTTAACACGTAATTGCAATTCAAAACCAGCGTATGTTTTGGACTAGTGAACCTTCGGAGTAGTGAACCTTTGGAGTAGTGAACCTTCGGACTAGTGAACCTTCGGACTAGTGAACCGTAACCATAGGTTCCTATAGGTTCCTATTTCACACCTGTTTCCCATACTACAATGATTGCTGTCACTCTAACCATCACCCATAAAAGCCCAAAGGCTTCCTTTTGCCAAGTAAAATCATCTGGTGTACATTACAGAGTAAAATAGTAAAGTGGCACATTGCCTGTTAATGGGTTAAATGTATTTTAGATGCTTTTTTAGATCAATAAATCTGAACAGATAATCTGTAAAATCTATGTTTGAATTCCTACTTGAGATGAAATACATTCTGAAATTCTTATGGATGAAAATCTTAACAAATAATAATTAATGCACAAGACCCTTCACTTGAGTCGACTTGACAAGTAACAAACATCCCAAAGGAAATTTTGATTTTGCAAAGTGGAAACAGTAACTGTGACAGAAAAATTATATTGGTTAATTTTGGGCCAAGGAGGGTGGGTGGAGTTCCCCAAACGTTATACCACCCATTCTCTGATATGTGAATCCAGACAGACTGTATACCCAACCTCACCCCCAATCGTAAAGGTAGAGGGATTCTGTGGTCATTTTAGGCCATTGAAAACCTGTGTGAAATGTTTCCCAATGTGGATAAGCAGAAGGTCACTACAACTGTAGAAAACTGTTTTGGAGATGTTGAAAATGCTGCTATACATCTTCTTGAGGAAAATAGTAGTGATTCAAGTAAGTACAGTGTAAAGTACTTTATTGTGTATATGGTCCGCTTTGCAGAATCCCAGAATTCGTGTTGTTTGAATATAAAGTTAGTCCAACACAAACTTCAACATTGATATATAAAGCCTGCATGGAAATGGGTGTATCATGGTTGTAGTTTTACAGTAGCATGGTCAGGGTTTAACCCATTAATTCCCAAAGGTGTCCCTTTGATGAGTGAAATGTCGTCTGGTATTGAACAGAGTAAAATAAACCACACCAAAGGGGCCAATTGCCTATTAATGAGTAAACTATAAAGGGCTTAACTCAAAGATTAACGACTGTTTCATTTGAAGATAGACTGGTAAGTAACTTAATTTGCAACCTGCAAACCGTGCAGCAGATATTTAGAGAAAATTATTTACTATTTAGTAAATATAAGAGGAGTTTAACTATAATGCGAGGCACGATCTGCGAGGCAGCGAGGCATGATGCAAGGCAGCGAGGCATCGTGCGAGGCATGGTGAAAATCATAACTAATACGTTTAAAGTGCCTACGAAGCCCAAAATTTAATGAAAATGAAAAAATACACGGACAAATGTACGAGTTATGAGGCATTGTGCTGAAGCAACTTAATTTCGGACAGAAAAGGAATGTGTGTATTATCCAGTTACGCAGTATGCCGGTTATTCACTGACCTTCTGTCGTTGTCTGTACGTCTCCCGAACGCAAAGTTTTTTTACATGTAGCACATTTTGCATCTCGGTTTGAATGGTGTACGTTTACAAGGTAGCGTGGAACTTTGTCAGGGAATGCCTGTACAATTTTTGACCATTCATTGGTTGAAAAATGCTTCTTATAAATTAATGCTTCTGTTTTGTCGAAGTCAAAAATCTTATGTAAGATCCAAGTCCGATGATGGCATATGTCAGTATATAATGCAGGTGAGGAGCAAGTGAGGGAGTCCTTAGAAATTTCTAAATCCTGTATGTATCCCATTGTATCAAGCAGTTTGAAGTTAAATTGAGATACATGGCTTTTAAGGTCAACAATACTCAAACTTTCAACCTTGTTTTGCTTACAGAATTATTCCTGCTTTTTACAGAATATACAATAGAATATACTGTAGAATTCAGAAAGTACCGGTTCGGCCTGAAGATAAGTTAACTAAACTTCCACCGCCTAAGGCTGTAGTGTATTTTTTTCATTCTCATTAAATTTTGGGTTTCGTAGGCACTTTAAACGTGTTAGTTATGATTTTCACCATGCCTCGCTGCCTCGCAGTTTGTGCTGCCCCATATAAGAGAAGACCAAAGCAGCTAGTGCGTAATAAGCGGGTGTCTCTGTTGCATGATACAAACTATGCAGACTGGTTTTTTAAAACCTGATAACTGTTGTGTCAGGCAATCAGCTTTTAATTGAACGCTTTTAAAAGATGATTGCTTCTTTGTTTTTATAGGTGATGATGAGATACTTCTGAATAGTACTATGTTTATGAGTAAAACAAGAGCAAACTATTTGCCATCATCCACACTGACTTCATCTGAAGCAAAATCAGTCAAAAACGACTGTAAGTTGAAGTTAAAAATTAATGGGTTTGGCGGTTCTTAAGGTGGCTCCTACAATTTTTGAAATATGACAAAATCGTGATTTAGATTTAATTTTTTGAAGAGATGTTTCTTGTTAGAAGACAAAAATGGTACAACCTATATATTGAGCAATCTTCTAAGAGTTGAAAATTGTTCACGAAAATGACGTCATTACCGTTGCTATGGTAACAATGACATTTCAATATGGCCAACATTTTACCTTTTATACATTTTACTAAAAAAAAGGCCAGTTACCCCCATTTTTTATTTCATGAAACGTTTTCATATAGAAAAATGAATGATATGAACAAGTTTAAAAAATTCTGTAAATCAGAAATGTCATTGTTACCATCAACAATTTTCAATTCTTAGGTGCTCAGTATATGTGGTACAATTTTTTTCTTCTAACAAGAAACCTCTCTTCAAAAAATTAGATCTAAATCATGATTTTGTCATATTTCAAAAATTGTAGGGAGCCACCTTAGTATAGTCTGTGTCTAACCCATGGTTAAAATGCTAAATAGAGTGCATGTGGACCATGTGGTGACAATATGTTCTAATGGGTTAACAAAACGAAATAAAAAGACCCCTGTTATTTTAAGGGAGAGAAACTACTGTAGAAATAGTATAAAATATAGCAGTCATCTTATGGAAAGAATGTTTGGTTAAATTTCTATCAATTTCTAAGAATACAGGCTTGTGATTATAATTGACTGGTCTGATTATTAATTAGTTACTAAGTCAAAGTTGCTAGGTACCATGTTTTGACAAGTCATACATATTTTAATTAAAATAGGTTTACTGTCCATGTGCAGCAGCCAGCTTGATTGCACACTATTCAATTTCAAATGACCGGACTATTTTTACTTTGGCACAACTTTTATTTCGTATTTTCCCTCTCTTTTAGGTGAAATACAAATACTTGATCCTCAAAAAGCCTTGCAGAAATTTAGAGAAGAAAATAAAGTACCAGACGATGCTCCACAGCGCATTTTCATCAATCGGTTTGAGGACGATCTGGAAAATGATCTTTTAGGAATGTATAAGAATCCAGCTTTCAGATTACAAGCTGAACCAAGAGTCCGATTTGAATCAGAACCTGGAGTGGGGATTGGTTCAGTTAAGGAGTTTTTCTGTCTTTCTCTGCAACTGCTAGAAAGTTGGGTTATCCAATATTGGTCAAGGACGAGTGATTATATTTGAAGGAAGTACAGATCATAAACTACCTGAAGTGAATAACCTCATGAAACAGGCTGGTCTGTATTCAAATGTGGGGGAAATGTTGGCACATTTTATTTTACATGGTGGTTCTCCTTATTATGGCCTTTCTCGTGCTGTTATTCACTACTGGAAAGTGGATGATATGGAAAGAGATCTATTGCCATTGTCTCTTGATGATATTCCTGATTATGAGCTCAGAACAGTCCTACAGGAGGTACTTGGTTCCTTTTTGTATTCTAGGTTGAAAGACTATTATTGCTGCAGTATTTTCTTCATGACTACTTCATATTTCCCTTAGAAACCTTATTGCCAGAGCAGACCTTGTAGTCATTCGTCAATTTGTTGTATAGTCTGTAGTATTAACAGAAATCAGGGCTTTATCCAAGTACCAACTGACCTCCGGTAAACAGAGGTGAAAACACAATCTTGGATTGAGTTTTTAAACTGAACTTTTTCCCCAACGAAAAGAAAAAAACAACAAGAAATCATTTTCACTTGCTTTAGTTTTTGGAATTCCAGGAAACAGGATTATTTGAGCTGGTTTTTTTCCAAATAAAATGACATGTTTATGTTATAAAGCTACCATGCTTGGATGGCATGCATGTTTGGATTTCTGATAAAAAATTTTGATCACATCAGCACAAAATGAAATGGGATGATTGAAGAATAACCAATATTACAAACAGAAAGTACATTATTCGAACTAAAATCTACAATTTACACAACTTTGAGCTGGAAGAGTGAAAAAGCTGCAGAAAAAATATGCTCGAATACGAGTACATCGATGCATGGCCTCTTTAGTATTGTGCAATGTTCACATAAGATTACATCAATCCCAAACCACACAGTTACATTTGAGCAACGTGGCGGCAACATAGTCTAAGATGCAAAAGCTTTCAGGGACTTTGCCCCTAGACTCCCAGGGCTACATTTGTGTGTTACAAAAACGGAATAATCTTTTCTAAAACGGGGGTTAGCAAAAGTGCTTGGATAAAGCCCTGGAAATTACTATTAAGCTATATACTAATGTTCTGATGGTTATTTAACTTTTAGATCCAGAACGGTAGTATAACAGAAGACCATAGATCCACATTATTGCCATATTTACTAGAGGTAGGTTTACCACCTTTGACTGAGGCTAATGTAGAGATTAGTATCCAAGGATTACTGATGTATAATGTCTTTGAAAGAAGAAGGCATATTCTCGATGATATCACACATGGTTTAAATCAAGTTTCAATGATCTCCTTCTTGAAGCGACAGCCTGTTGTTGCTGACCTCTTCTTTCCACGAGATATCGCTCGTGTTGTAAAAGCAACAGATGTTGAAAATGAAAGGTCCTTGGTTGTACATGCTGGGTCAGAGCATGAACATCTGGTAGGAAGCTTCCTTACAAGATACATTTTTGATCTTGAAGATGGATGCATGAAAGGTAATGAGTTCTTTGTTAGAGCCAAGTAATATATCTGGTCAAATTATTATCCATACACTATCTGTTTCTTTATCTTGGATTCCCTAATTACTGCAAGAGGGTTTTAACCAAGTAAACAATTGAAAGAATATTCCTTTTTCTCCTTTCTGAAAAAAAATATAGAATTTTCTCTCATTAGAAGAGATGAATCCACCGTTGTACCGATTATGGTATTTTGCTTTACTTTGCAATTTGCAAACTGGCAAGTGGTGATCATACCAAAATAATGCCATTATTAAATCTATTATACTAAGGTGCTTACCTTTGTTTACATTGTTACACATATTCCTGCAGGTGTTGATCTCAAAGATCTGATAAGCTTCCGGGCAGGAGTGGATGTATTGCCAACAGACAATTGACGACTTGTTGTTAAATTCGCCACTGATGAGCGACCAATGCCCTTTTCCAGGACTGCTTCAACACCATAACACTTCCAACTGTCTACAATGATTATGCCCAATTTAAGGAGAACATGGATACAGCCGTGAAATATGGATACAAAGGGTTCTCAGACCTTTAAAGGACATATATGTTACCTGTTTAGAAATTACCTCTGATCAAGTCCCAAACATTTGGGAACAGTTTGTTAGTTTTGGAAAATGTTTGTTGGTTAATTAAGGATACTGTCTTGTTTGAGCTTAAGGGACAAATAAATTCTTAAAAAACTTGCAAGTCACAAAGGTAACCCTGAATATTGTAAGTGTAGTTATCATTTATAAACTTGGTCTTGGAGCGAGAAGGATTTGGCAAAATATTACCCGAGCTGATGAAATATTATCACTGAAGGTAATATTTTGTCAAATCCCTGGAGCATAATGTCTAATGAGTTTTGGGTGTGTTCAAATTTTCTATGGCAACATTTCCACCATTGGTTTAGTGAGTGATCACCACATTTCTTATGACCAAATCACAGTAAAAATTGACAAAACAACTGTCAACAGAAAAGAAATGTTTACATTATGCAGGGTAACCGCCGTTGTTGTGTACATTTGTATTTAAAAACTTAGTAGCTTAATGCAAAGATCTTTTCTTCATTCCAATTTAGTTGTTATATGATGGCAGAACACTGGCATAATCATCCCCAGGTGATGTATTATGTACCACAACCATGTCCTCACACAAATTATATTCTAAGTTTCTGTAGTTTTGGAAAACACCACGTACACTATATACATGAATATTAGATCTATTGTCACCGATGAAGATCTGGGCTGACCAATCAAAAGCTTTGCAATTATAATAAATATATGTGGTGTTAAGTTCTTTGTATGTTTGCATGGTGATAAAATATAATAGGTTTTGTTTGTGGAAACACCACGTAAATTTATTACTGCAAAGCTTTCGATCCGTAAGCCCGGATCTTCATCAGTGCTAATAATATGTGACTTGTTTAATTCACACGCTCTTTTTATATACAAGAGTGTCGCGATCTGTTGGCTCGCGTCATTTGAAATTTAATTAAACGGCACATCAACCACGTCATTTCAAACGTAGTGAAGTGATTCCAATTAACGCGCGTGCATCCAAGACAAGAGAAATTAATTTTGCACATTAAAGAGAGCACGCCACGTACTATCTAGTGGCTTTCCCTCCTGATCTATAGTATTGTGCTTCTCGATTTCAATTGACTCTCTGATTTTGCGAAAGAACTTATGACTATCAATCGCCAAAATGGTTGCTTCGTCCATTTTTATACGATGGTCGTAAGTAAGTCCAAGTATGTTTAGCCACAGCAGATTTATCTTGCTCGGCTTTCTCACAATTCGTCTTGTGTTCCTTAAGACGTACTGAGAGATTTCGACCAGTTTCACCAATGTGGTTGATGTGCTGTTTAATTAAATTTCAAATGACGCGAGCCAACAGATCACGACACTTTTGTATATAAAAAGAGCGTGTGAATTAAACAAGTCACATATTATTAGCACTGATGAAGATCCGGGCTTACGGATCGAAAGCTTTGCAGTAATAAATTTACGCGGTGTTTCCACAAACAAAACCTATTATATGTGGTGTTACCACAAAGCTATTGAGTATTTAACAGTTATTCTGCGAACTCAAGTCGTATACACGAGCTGATGATATACAGTATACAACGAGAGTGAGCAGAATACTGAATAACTGTTTTATTAGATACACAAGCTCTGTGCATTTCGGCGTCCTATTTTGAAGTAAAACTTGAATTTCCGCTTTATTTAATTCTCCAAATCTAACTAGCAGAATACATGCTTAATATCCTGCTAGTAGAGAACCAATCACATTGCAGAATATCCAGAGCTTGTGTATATAATAGTAAACTATATTCTACATTTTTGTGTCTTTAATTTAAATCAAGGATTACACAAGAGGTTTTTGATAATTTTACTTCAGCTACGTTTCAGACAATTTACTATACGTCCTCAGGCTATTTACACAAATTGTTCTGTAAATAGAACAATTTGTTTAGAACAATTTGTATAAATAGCCAGGGGAAGGATAGTAAACTATCTGAAATGTAGCTAAAGTAAAAATATCAAAAACCTGTTAACACAAAATTATTTATAAACGTTTCAGAAAAACATTCAAATTATATTCTGTTCCAAATATACTCCAGTGTTTCTATGTATAAGTTTATACCATGGCAATCACTCTCTTTTAAAGGATCAATGACTTCATTTAATTCCTGAAGCCCATTTTGCAATGTTGGTGCAGGTACTTCTGGAACTTCAACTGAGTCGGCACTTGACACATCTGCCACATCCCAATCAACTCCATGCAAATTGCGTTCCTAAAAAAACAGAACGATGAAGAAGAATATTAGTAATGATGAAAGACTAAAACTGACATTTTTGCTTGTAACATTTCATACAGTAACATAATATTTGATCTACCTTCTCTGCAGGCCGTAATGAGTACGCCTGTTCGTTGGTTAAAATTTGAGAAACAGTTGTGTTTAACTTGATTGTTTAACTTTTTATTATTGGTCACATCATTATTTTCATGTAATCTATACTTCTAATTTTTGCCTAACCTGATTGTCTTCAGCATCAGCCTCTTCAGTACTTCTGTTAAGCATACCAGTCAACCATAATTGCTCAGGAGATCTGTTTTTTCTGTGCTTAATGGTGCTTTGTTATGACTTTCTCTAAATATTTCTAGATTTTGGTTTATTCTTGGTAGGAAAACATAGTGTAATGCAAACAAGTGGATTTCATCTGTAGGATCTAATAAACCATGCTCTTCCATAAAATAGAAAATATTATAAAACAGTAAACAAGTCTCTCCAAAGACGTTCGATTAGTTGATTATGCACACTCCTACCGGTAATGTGACTTCCACGGTTTGTACCTCAGTTAGTAAGCATGTACATAGCAACAAGAGTGTTTTCACCCCCCCTTGTCCGATCGAACTCTACTAGGAATACCATACATGTTTACTGCCTTTTCAAAATGCTCCAGCACTGTGGGTGGGTGCCCTGTGTTGTCTACACACTTTAAAAATACAACAAGACGTGAGAAACCATCAATCCCTCCATGTATCACCAATCGCCAGCTGCAGTGAAGATAAAATTAACATTTTCATTAAAAATTAGTTGTACCCAAACTCAGTTGTATATCAATACAAATGGCTTATTTGCTGTGACACTGTTTCTAGAGTTATATCACTAAAAAAAAAGTGAGCATGCATGCAAGTATAAATTGTGGCTTCAGGGATATTTTGAAGCACTTTTCTACCACCGGTATACGGTAGTAAATATTCAATCTTCAATTCAGTTTTGAAACTCGATCTTCCCCCACAATTTTTTTTCACAATTTGATTTTTTAATGTAAATGTTCCATTGACACTACCTGAATCAACTTCCTTTCTGTGCTCTACAGCTAGCTGATGGCCAAACTAAAGTCTGAAAATGCCATTTCCGACGATCTAGAGACTTCAAAGTTTCAAAATTTTTCCGCTCGGTGCCAACCATGGTGCATGTAGCACCTCGAGGAACTCCCCTTTCCAACATGTAAACACATAAAAGTCGTTTATTTTACACCCTTACAAAATATTTTGGAATGTGCGCTCCCTGACCACAAAATATTTTGACGTCCTCCCTCCCTCCAAAAGAAACTCAATCTTCTTCTGAAAAAACAGTAGTATACTAAAGTGCTTGAAAATATCCCTGGGCTTATTTAGACTGTGGCTTATCATAGGCAATACTTGCATGCATTGATTCCCCTAGGCTTAGTGAAAGAAATATGTCTATAAACTACGGAATTATGGTGGGTTACTTGGTTTGCTTGAACGCTATACTTGAAGAAAACATATACAAAAAATTACTATATCCTCTTCAAAATCATCTGGCCCCGACGAAACACCAAATTGGGTGCTCAGGGAGTACGCCCACATCTAAGCTTTATCTATATCTTCAATTTTAACGCTTCACTGCAACAAGCACACGTTCCTACATCGTGGAAAGAACCTGACGTTATCCCAATCCCAAAAGTAACAGTACCTGTTGATATAAGTACCGATTTACGCCCTATATCGCTAACTCCTACACTTTCAAAAATTTGCGAAAGTTTTGTTGCCGATTGGTTGATTGATTTGATCAAAGAAAAAATAGATGAAAGACAGTTTGGTTCACTTAAAAACACCTCAACAACCCACAACTTAATAAGTCTCGTACATCATCTACTAAGCGAGACAGACGCGGCAAAGAGTGCCATAAGAGTATTCCTTCTTGACTTCTCGAAGGCATTCGACCGTATCGACCATTCTATTCTTTTGCAGAAACTGTCTGATATGAATGTACCATCAACTATAATAGACTGGATTCAAAGCTTTCTCACAAGACGTAAACAACAAGTAAAACTGAACAACTGTCGGATTGGCGCAATGTAAATGGAGGAGTAGCTCAAGGGACAGTTTTGGTCCTGTTCTCTTTCTTATCATGGTAAATGACCTACTTACTGAATGGCCTGATAGATTGAAATATGTCGACGACTGTACGGTCACCAAAAATATCCCACCTCACTGTAACAGTAATCTCCAAGACTTAGTGGACTATATTTATAACTGGACTATCGCAAACAATGTGAAGCTCAACATAGATAAATGTAAAGAAATGGTCATTGACTTTCCAAAGAAAAACGTAAACTTTACGCCTCTACTGATCAACGACGTACCAGTGAAACACGTAGAATCAACTCGTATCCTCGGAATTACCTTTCAAAATAATATGAATTGGAATGACCACATACACCAAATTGTTACGAAAGCTGGAAAAAGACTGTACATGCTTCGGATTTTGAAAAGATCGAATGCCAATTTGAAGATATTGCTCACGGTTTTCACTTCCATCATAAGACCTGTTTTAGAATGAGAAAATCCAAAAACGCGCACTAAGAATCATATTGCCTTCATTAAGCTATAGGCAGGCACATGAACTGACCGACCTCCCATTACTCAAATCAAGACGTGATGAACTATGTGACCAATTCTTTGCGAAGAATTAAAGTAACAGTAAAGTTTACGAACATCTGATCTGTAAAACTTCGTTAGATTATGACACGAGGTCAAAATGTAAATATAAAAACTTTTTATGTAAAATGGACAGATTTAAAAACTCGTTTTTACCACGAACTATCTCTAAAGAAAATAGTAAATAGATCTATTGTATTTTAAAATTTTTACTATAAACATCAAGTAGTTAATTCGTATTGTAAATATAATGTAGTTTACTTAGTTTAATATTGTAAAGACCGATGCAATTTAACCTACGGTTACAATATCGGTTTGTCTTAATAAAATACTAGAAAAATACTACCCAACCCAACTTTAACCAGAAATTTGGATTACCTCACTATATTTAACCTTGGCAGAAATGGTGCATTACCCAACCCTGGCAGAAATGGTGCATTTTGTTACTTTTTACACATATCTGTACCTTTCTTGACAGGACTACCAGTTTCCACTTTATGACTCTTCATTTCAGTGCTGATAATGCCCAATTTCCAGCATCTGTCCAAAACGAATTTGGACAATAAAAGAAACTGGATCATTTATAGTTTGCTGCTGTTCATGGTCTGATTCAACATCAGGTTCACTTTCTGTGCCAAACTCCTCTAAAATAATATCCTGTTCGCTTTCCTCACTTTCCATTTCATTGCTTCCTTCATCTACTTGCCCCTGCTTTAAAACTTTTTCTACAGTTCCAGTATTACTCTTGTGTAGAATGTCTGCAGTAATTGCACTCAGTTAATCTTTTTTCTTTCCTTTCTTACTTAACTTGTTTTCATCAATGTACTTATCCAATTCACATACCTTCAGTGTATTAAGTTTTACTTCCAATACCAAGTTCAACCAGTCATACTCATTGTATTTTCCTTAACAAGACATGGCTGTATTAATGATCTGGGCAGATGGGAACTAAAACGTGCTCTTCAAACTAAATCTGCTCTTGCAGCATTTTCAGACCTCAGCTGTAACTCTGATTTCCTTGGTCTTCCAACTCTTGTTGGTCCATTCATATTTTAACATATTCTTTTACTACAGACTGTAAATTATATTGGAAATTTTATAATAGACTGTAGAACATCTGTAGAAATTTGTTGAACTGTAGCATGCAGTTGAAATAAACAAATTAAGCAAGTGCTACCCAAGTCTGGCCCGAGTGATTTTTCTTCACATTAAAAAAACATGGCGGCCAGTGAAAGTTGAAGCCTTTCTCCAATCGAAAAAATTGGCTGTGGAATATTTTGAAAGATTTAAGGAGACTGGCTTTGACGACATTGATTTGATTAAGTCATTGGAGCCGGAGGAACTGCAGTTTTTAACAATGCATATTATTAAATTATTACACTATGATGACTACCTGTTGAGGGACAATCCATGAAAGGTATTTTTACAGATCATGATATGAGGAGATGGCAAATATATTTTGCAGAATGATAGTGAGAAATATCATATCCGAAGTCATTTTAATATAAATAGTGAATTCCGCTTTGTCATATCAATATTTGTTTCAAAATCGAAGAAGGCTCTCCATTTTACATCATACATGAATACTTAGATATATTGATCATATCAACATTCAACATGTCCACATATAAACTAGTATATTTAAAATACAGTGACGACTGTATATTAAGCTTTAATGTTTGTGTTTTCCAATACCTGAAAGATATGAATAAAACATCTCCATGTTTTTTTTTCAAGGGAAGGCCCTTACCTCTTGACTGAAGGCCTTTGCTCACTTATCTTTGAGGTAGTGAGAAATCAGACATTTACAATACTTGATAGGGAAAAGTCAGAATAATCAGAACTCCTTTTCCAAATAATATAATATATTTTCTTTCTTTTATATAGGAATTTTATTTGTTGGTGGGAAATTTGTCTTGGGTGAGAATGCTAAAATTATGGATAAAGAGGCAAAAGTTTACTATACCAAATGCAAAATCCAAGAGGCTGATTTATCATGACCAGCTAACCAAGGAGATTTACCTCTTGGCATACACTTCTAAGCAATCTGGTTCCCAAATATATCTGAATGGTCAATGTCAGTTCAGGTGGAATATGAAATGCAGCATCGAGAAACTTGCTGATATTGTTTCCAGTTACAAATATGGTGCAATCCCAAAGGAAAATATCGATTGTGATCGTTACAGAGAGTTGTCCTGCAGATGTCAAGCAATGAAATTGCAATACAACAGATAGGAGTTGATAAATGAATCTGAGAAAATCGCTAATGATGTGGAACATGTTAGTATAATCAATTAATGAAACGATTTGATTCAAGCACAGTTTGTGAGAGTGAGGAGAAACGTAAACTGAAGAGAGCAAAGCAGCAGAGGTCAAAGGCAAAGGAAAAGACACAAACTGTCAAAATCAGTCAGGCTTAATGTAGAGGATGATTCAAGTGATGATCCAATTGATATTCTTTATACAGATTATGAACTTTAAGTACTATTTAAAGCACGCATAGGAGTGTTTTATCACATATAAAACCACGACACGCTTATGATTTTTCTTTGTGTTTTCCCCCTAAATTGAGTTTTTAAAGTATATTTTGTTCAACTTTATATCTTTTATAATATATTGTTGTTATTTTATAAAATTTACAAAAGGCCAACACATACAGTGAACAATTAATTCACTCTGATGACTGTGTCTCGATTTAGAGTTGACCCCCCTTCAAATTTATGACATATGAAACCCAAGAATAGGGAACACATTCTCCCTTGCAACATAATTTTTCTATTGCTAAATTACATACTACTATGGATATTTCAATATGGCAAATCGGAGCACAACTTACTGTACCCTTGATTGCATTAACATTTATAGATGCCCTGTTAGTGTTATTTTTAAAATTAATTTCTATTGTAGCACTGTACTGACAATCCTTGGGCCTTTAATACATCACTTAACATTGCCTAGTTGTAATTAAATTCTGTACAATGTCTCTTTAGTGTCGATGCAAGTACAACATCAGTTGATGAGCCAAATTTATTGTGTGTTTTTTTACCATCCCTTTAGGCTTTGTTTTCTTTGTTTTGTTTTAACTGCAAAGCAGAGAAACCAGAAGGCTATTACTAAAACCAGGAACACCGGAACACAGAACACCGAAACAGCATCATTCCGGAACACCGGAACACTAAAAATTCTTAATTTGTTAAAAATTCGAGAAAAAAAAATACCGGGGTGTGTGAAAGTATTGCTGCAATAATTATTGCATAAAACGTGCCTTTTTAATTTTCTGACTTGGCTGACCGATAGCTACTAATAACGAACAGAAATCCTCGCAGAAATCAGTCTCAAAGTAATAAATATTTGCCCGAAAAATAGAAGTCAACCTAGAATTGTTATTTGTTGAGAATAAATGGACCATCTTTGTTTGTTGTTGAAATCATATCAATCAAAATATTAAAGTAACAAAAGTTGATTGGCTTCCTTGTTTTTTCCGACTTAGCTATGACTTAGCTACTTTTGAAGTGCAAAAGGATATTACATTTTCAATTCTTGTTCGAAGTTTTCGGTTTTGCATTACTTTAATACAGGCAGTTCTTTAGACTTTAACATTGATCCTTTTTCACACGAAATATTTTATAAACGGCGATGGATAAAAAACCTTTAGGCTTAACGTATGCTGATGCAGTAAATGACAATATCCCAATGTGCTCAAATGCTCCAGAGGCAGATTCAGAGTTTTGGGAAAGCGAAGAAACAGCAATGGAAATTGCTATTCGGCGATCTCTTGATGAAAAGGTATTTTCAACTTAAACCATTTTATATACATTTTGCAACGGTATATTACTGGGGCCGGTTGTGCCAAGGCTGGATAGCGTTTATAAATAATATCCACCGGATAGTGATTTTTTCAAACTTTGTTAAATCAGTCTTTGATTGGAAACTTGTATCAAAGTTTAGTATTTATAAGTTAAATGTTTTTATACTTCTTGTGTCCTCTATATCCGTAGTTTCACTGGTTTCTATGCACTTTTACAAAGGTTGAAAAAATCACTATCCGATGGGCGGTGGATATAGCACTATCCGGCCTTCGTACAACCGGCCCCCGTAATATATTGTGATATTATAATATAATATGCGTGTCTAAATAAACAGTCTATTATTAAGGCTAAGTAAGTATATAAGTAACACTTTGTTGTTCTCATATCAAGACAATTGAGAACTATACCAAGTTTTATACTGATCCGTACCCTGGTCCAGAGGCTCTTAAAGAACGGCGAGATACTTTTGCCACAGGAACCAGGGTTACTGGTCGGATACTACGTACAAAAATTTCTATAAAAATGAACACTGTATTGCACTAGTCTGTATGAGTGCATGCAGGGTTGATTATTTATTGCTATGTTTTTTTTTTACTGCATTAAATATAATATAAAATCTTGTAAGAAGTAATATCATTTACTTAAGGCCATTTTCCATTGCAGTTGCTTTGACAGCATCTTACTCAACTTTTTCTGTAGTTGTCTAAAGCCGGTTTTCCACTAGGGAAAAGACTGCTTTGACGGCATCCATTTTGCCACGTCTTGCCGACATAATATAAGTGATTTGAGTGATACCGACCATGGAAAAAGGCCGCTTCGCTGTGCATTTTTTCAGTGCATTCAACTTTCTTGGCGTGCCCGTGGGACTGATATATTTCTCACGTGATTAAAATTGGTCGCTCCACCCGCGTGAGCAAAGCGACTGCAATAGAAAATGACCTTTATTCATTTTCTCAACGTTGATTGGTTCATTTTCCTACAAATAACTGGTCAGAACAGCTGCAAATACCTGCATGTGCAAATAATGGTCTGACCATGTGCACTTTTGAAATAAATTCTCAATTGCAAAATATCAGCCGTGGCACACATTGTAACTAATAATCTATTGTAATTGTAAACCAATGGACCTTTCCCCTTATAACTAAAATTTCGATCTAGACGAAAATTTCATCACAGCTTGAAAGAGCATCTCAAAATTAGTAATATTCCAAAGTTTTGTTGCAAAATCTTGTAAAATGCGGATAATATAGCCTTGCGAAGTTTGCCGTTTTTCAGTCATTTTGTATTACAAACGGGAAATTGACATACGATTCGGGTGTTGGGGCTGCAATTTCCCATTTGTAATGCAAAATGACTGAAAATTGCAAACTTCGCAAGGCTCTACTTTCCGCATTTTACAACATTTCGCAACGAAACTTTGGAATATCACTAATTCTGTAATGCTCTTTCAAGCTGTGATGAAATATTTGTCTAGACTTGCCTAGATCAAAATTTTGGTTATAAGGGGAAAGGTCTATTGTATGCAATAACTTATTGGGTAGTATGAACTTAACCTTAATCCAACCCCAATTCTAACCTATAACCCTAACATAATCTTAATCTAACTCTAATCTAATCTTAATTAATCTGACACTAATCTAAACTTGATGACCTTTTTTTAATAATGTGTGCCTTCTTATATGGTTGCTATATAAAACCCATGTAGAGTGATGATAGTACTACGGAGGGTGAACAAAGTCTGTCTATATTGAGGTTATTACAAGGTCCCGTTGACATGAACTGACCAATAAAATCAAGCTTCAGCAAAGTAACTTGAAATACTAGTGAATATAATCAGTAGGGAAACTGGCCACAGCAACAGGACATACTACAATCAGTGACAAAAGGTTTTTGGACAGTGGTATAATGTATACATATCTCCGCATTTCCAAATACTGTTCAGCATAAAGCCACTATCTCTCCCTCCCCCACCCTAAACAATGTTGGGTGGCCGGCAAGGAACATTTTGCGCAGGTATTTCCACACACAACATTGAACGGGGGGTGCGGGGGGTCGATTATGTTGTAAACGTACGCTGTTTAGCTATTTTGTCCAAAGTGTTTTGTCACTGATTGTCCGAAACGGTATTTTAAGCCAAATTAAAATTTCAGTTATTGAAGCTAGAGTTACTTGTATTTTATAGTATTACCAATGGTGTTTACAAATATAATAGATACCGTGCTTTGGTGAGCGTAAACATGGTTAATTTGCGCATACATTGTATGTTATTATTCTAGTTGAATCATAATGCATTCATGCACGTTTCCAGAACCAGTCCAACATTGGGAATTTCGTAGTTTGGAACTGCAAGCGAAACTAGTAGAGCAATCTGGAATTTAGGGCAGGTAAACACGTTCGGAAGCAAATGCAATTATCCTTAAGTGCTTATTACGTTACTTTTGTGGAGAATGTAACGTCATCGGTAACATCCGGATTAATCTCAAAGCTGTAGTATTATAAAGCGCACAGTATGCATGCTATAAATAAGAGCTAGTTATATAGAAATAAAGTAATAATGGCATATAAAAAACCTATTTCAGATACAACGCGAGCGTATGTGCTATTTCTTGGTAAAGAGAAACGATATTCCTGCAGAGCGATTGCTAAAAAAGCAAAAATATCTAAAGCGTCAGTCTCTCTTATTCTGAGAGGAAAAGTTCAGCGCAAGCAAGATTTGAAAACATGCAAGAAAATTGGTAGACCAAAGAAGCTGTCAGATAGGGATCGGTGAAAATTAATAAGAATAATAAAAACTCTGCGTGATAAAGACCCACATTTTACTGTTAAGCGCTTGGATGCGCACAGCGGACTGCTGTCACGTGATATTTCGTATCGGACATTTTATCGTGAGGTGAAAGCAGCTGGATTTGATTATCTACCTGCGCGTAAAAAGGGGGTTTTAACAAGCCGTGATCGCACAAAAAGAAAGTCGTTTGCACAAAAAAGGAAAGAAGATCCTTTCCACAAAGCCCGGATTCTTCTCGCGAAATATTGCCTTCTATTTAGACGGGGTTTCTTTTGTTTATAAGACATAGGCTCTTAGTGACGCTTTAGCCCCTAGAGGGCGTGTATGGAGAAGAAAGATCGAGGGTTTACAATTGACGGCAAAAGGATCTAAACCCTTGCGGGTGGAAAACGGCTTCACTTAC
Organism: Paramuricea clavata; assembly: GCA_902702795.2. Classification (NCBI taxonomy): domain Eukaryota; kingdom Metazoa; phylum Cnidaria; class Anthozoa; order Malacalcyonacea; family Plexauridae; genus Paramuricea; species Paramuricea clavata. Next base: position 26,777 of record CACRXK020005838.1, read on the forward strand.
TGGTCGCAATTTCTCACAACAATGGGGTTGTATTGGTAGAAGAATATGAGAAA
>CACRXK020005839.1:0-26827 GCA_902702795.2 Paramuricea clavata
TAGATGAGATAGAATAAAGCATTAAACGGCCAATCGGCTTATTTTTTCATGCTCTTTCAGACGAAGCAATAAGATAGATGAAGCAATTTTCATTGCCCGTACCCTTTATTCTCAGCTGCTATTCTATAAGATTTTTAAAACTTGCATATATTGTACAAACTTTAATATTCTTTCTTTCCATTGGTTATTTAATCTTAGGTGGCTCAGGCCTACAAACAATCGAAATTCGGCCGCAAGCTGTACAGTACTGTATACAGTCGAACCGCTATAAGCGGACACCTCTCTTAAGCGGACACCTCTAGATCTTTTAAGCGGACACATATCTCAGGTCCCATTCGTTTTCTTTAATAAAATACTATTATCATAACTCCTATTAAGCGGACACCCCTCTTTAACGGACGCAGACACCTTACTTGAGGTCCCAATGGCAGACCTGCCAACCCTTGAGTAGCAGAAATAGTGAGTTGCTATCTAAAAAGTCGTGAGATTGACTGCCACACATGACTAGAAATCCAATACAGTATGCGGTTTGACCTGCAGGCTCAAATTTACATAAATTGCTGATTTGTATAAATTAATTACTTGCCTTGGTTACCTTGGTATTAAACATTGCGCCATTGCGGTTCATTTCTACAAGGAGTTGAACGAGTTAAAGAGTCTTGTTCTGTGCAGCACAGCTGATTTTTATAGCGAGAACAAGACTAAATGCGGCAAATATATTGTGAATATCTAAAGCCAAAAGGTCAAAACTATATCCTGCGTACATTGAGCTTCATTAGCATATGCGAATGAAGCGTTTGCAATTGCTAATTTCCATTGCAAATAGCAATCTAATAGCGGAATATCATACATGTTTAATACAACAACTCAGCGTAAGCACTGTAAAAATATATAAGAAACACTTTATATGTAAAATGCCTCTTAGCTTTATTTTTGAATTTCGTAAATTGCGAAATTTGATTCCCAACAGAGAGTGTATATTTACCAAGCCAAATTTCAAATTTTACCTCTTATTTGCGCTTTAATTTCTGCATCCACGATCACAGCACGATCCTGGCACGATCAAATAAACATTGCAGCGGTAAACACCATGAAAACCATAACAACAGTGCTAAAATGGCGACAAGAAAGCATTGTATTCAATACTATTGCTTCGATTTTCATGTCGCGTTCAGTGTTTATGTCGGCGCTTGGTCGATCGATTGACAACAACTCTGCGGCACTTAAATCGCACTTTTTTATGGTGTTTGGGTTTGGGAACCTACTTAAAGACGAAGATACGTCCCAAAAGGCTTCGCAAAACAAAGAATAAATATTCTCGAGTGTATTTAGACGTGCACATCACAGCCAAACCAACTGATTATTGCCAAAATAAAGCTTACTTTGGCCAACTTTGGCCAATTATTGGGATTTAATAGACACTTGACGACTTGTATGGGGAATAAGAGGTAAGAATCTATCGAGCTAGGGAGCTCATTTAGCCTTGTCAATTTGTCGCGATATTTGTTCTAGTTAATATTTGTGTTATATACTGACGTTTTAGACGTGCACATGTGAGAATTTGTAAGGTTATAAAACAAAAAATCAGAAATATAATTTTTCCTCTATCAATTCTATACATTGCCGCCATTTTGAATTTATTTAATTTGCGCTCTGCACGCATGCTTTTCCGCCATACTGTATTGGATTTCTAGCCCGAAAAAATCGTGAGACTTAGGAATTTTCAGGTTCGCTCATTAATATGACCAGGGTTAACTTTAACAACACTAGAAAATAATAGATATTCAATCTTATGAAAGTATGCACTTATATTTTGTTAACATAACCGTAAATGCAAGGCTTATTAAAAATAGGCTGTTTTTTCTTTATGGCTTTAGTAGCTTCCAGTGTCAGTACGAATTCCTTGGAAATATAACGCAATATCTGTACAAAAACAAGAAATCTACGAGTAATATTAAGACTAGCAGGACAATAAACTTAGCAGGACGCGCCTTTTACTTTGTAACACAAACATCACGCATACAAAATTCTGGCGTTGTACATTGCGCATTATTAATACACTAATAAAGTGTGATGTTTCCTTGGAAGAATGTGACTAGATGTTGCGCTCTTCGATGATTTCATAAGTTCCGAAAATCGTGAGATTTGGGGACTTAATCGTGAGATCGTGAGAAAGCATCAAAAATCGTGAGTCTCACGATTAAATCGTGAGACTTGGCAGGTCTGCTGAATGGGCAAACCAACCTCTCTTAAGCTGACAGATTGTCTGATAAAATGTATTCAATATTCGACAATAAATAACAATTGAGATCAATTTACATGGCATATTGACAGTGACACACCAACTTGGCGAAAACATCAGAGCCAAGATTATTGAGGAAGTGACGAATGAGGACGGAGGACTGAGCCGCCAGCCAAGCCGAAAGATATGTGTCAGATCACTGATGATAACGAACTGGACAAAAAAGATGTATTTGACTGGTCTCTTAAAACGAACCAGTCATTAAATCTTCCTCCGAAGCCCCTAACGCTGTCGAGTGGCTGGCAGAATTCGCACAATTTCGAGGTTTGGAAGAACTTTCGAACGTCATTTTTATGTAAATGACATTTATATAATGGCTATCGTCTGCATGAGCCTCGAAAGCAAACTTGTATCGATTCCTTTTTTATATGACTGTGAGAGACGTATACATTTTGTAATGAACTTTTATGCACAAAGAATTTTTCATTTTATGCTAATTATTTGCTAGATATTTTTTACTGTTTTGATACTCAAATTACACCTAATTACACACCTTTGCCTCCTGCTTTGTTTTTCTACATACCCCTTTTAAGCGGACACCCCTTTTAAGCGGACACTCCTTTTAAGCGGACACTTAGGCGAGGTCCCAAAGGTGTCCGCTTAATAGGGGTTCGACTGTAGCTGTAAGCGAATACATACAGTACAGCGATCATATAGCGCGTGCTGTCAAGAATAGCATGTTAAACTATAAATTTCTACGTTGCTATTCTTTAGGATTTTTTGCCGAAACTTTATCTCCTCTTTCCAATGATTATTTAACCTTAGGTTGCTCAGCCTCAGGCCTGTAAACAATCGAAATGCGGCCGCAAACTGTACGGTATTACCTGTAAGCTTCTGTAAGTGAATATACATATGTATATTGCGCGCTCGCTGTCAGGAATTGCATGTTAAACTATTTACAGCGGTCTTACACAGGCTATAAAAGGAGACCACCATGAATACATTAGTTCGATCAGAGAGCGAAAGAGTGAAGTGCAGCGGGATGTCTTCAACATGGTCAAGATACTCTGATGCTCAAGCCAGTGCATTGGTTCCTCGAATACCGCAATCACCAGTTGCTGCAATGGCTACTATTCTGCAAAAACCCCAGCAAGATGTTCCAGTTGCTGCTGAGCCTGATATGCTGCTAATTGAGGTTTTGTTTCATGTTTATTACTGATTTTTAATGCCCCAATGTCCGCTTGACTGCCCCTCCTATTTTGACGAGCGTACGTGTGTAATTGCTTTTATTCCAGCGAAAACAACGCTAGGCGTGGCTGTCTAGGTCGCTTTTCCTATTGCCTACGGTTAACTGTTTCGTTTGGTTGTCGGTCGTTCTTGGCTATCTTTCGTATTCGTATGCTAGGTTGACTCGTTGTTTTATGCGTTCAATTTTAGCGTGGTTCGATTCGGCTTTTGTTTGCTTTCCGTACTTATATTTCGCTCGCGTTTTGTTTTACCAACGATCTTTCGGCCGTTTTATCTTATCAATTTCGTTTGTTTTTCTTTGAAATTTGCCTGCAATCATGCGTGTTTATTGGTGCTTGTACAGTATTTCTTTTATTTTCCCGTATCGTACGGTGTTTGTTCTTAATGTTTGGTTTTTTTTTCTTCTTCCCTTTGAGCAGGTATATTTGTTCATACGTTTATATTTGTTCATAATTCATATGACCGTTGGTCCAGGCGTTTTTCTTTGTTTTTTGCCTTCCTTGTATATGATCAATTTGTGCTTTTAGCGTATACTTGTATAATGTTTGGCGTTTTCTGCCTTGGAACCGGTATATTTGTTCATACGTTTATATTTGTTCATAATTTATACATGTCTCAGGCGTTTTCTTTGTTTATCGCCTTCCTTTGCATGTACATGATCAATTTGTGCTTTTAGCATATACTTATATAATGTTTGGCGTTTTCTGCCTTTGAACCGGTATATTTGTTCATACGTTTATGTTTGTTCATAATTTATATGACCGTCGGTCCAGGCATTTGTTTTTCGTCTTCCTTGTACATGATCAATTTGTGCTTTTCCATATTACTTATACATGAGTATGGTGGCCCATTGCTGCCACTCAAATTTTACTCATATCTTTTTTTCTGAATTAATAAAAAGTGTTTTAAATTAAAATTAAAATACATTTACAATAAAAAAATAAAGTAAAAAATAATAATTATCATTTTCATTTACAAACGTAAATGAAAATTGAATAAGAAATGAAGTTAAAAGCAAAATAAAACACAAATCAAAGTAAAATTAAAATTCTCCAAAGCCTATCGCTGCCACAGTACACCATGATGCTTTGCGCGCGTCAGTGTTTTCACGTCAGTGTTTCCATGGGATTTTCATTACCAAAAAGAAATACCGTCAATATGTGGAAGCACTTGTACAAGATGGCGGCTCTCTGTGATGCTTCTTGGAAAGACGATGAGGAATTAAAAGAGAAACTAGTTCAGTATCCCCACCTAAAAATTGTGTTGGATGTCTTGGATCCATCCCTGGCATAACATAACATAGCCATGTTAGTCATAACATAACATAACATAACAGGCATAACATAACAGTCATAACATTCATAACAGTCTTACTGTGCACTAGCTGTCCACTTTATGATTGTGGTTTATTCAGGAGTATTTTCAAATTCTGTTAAACCAACAAGTTCACAATAAATGTTGCAATTATGCTCTCTCACAAATGTGGTTATTGCACTGAATGTTTCCTGTTGAAAAGAGGTACTCGTCATCCTCTTGCAATTCATATGAGGCAATTTCCGGGTTGAATAACTTATGGCTGCTGCCCTGGATATCAACCACCATCAGCTTCTCATCGGATCTCACATAGGAATAATGAGACAAGCTCTCAGCTTTCATGCGGATGTAGGTTGAAGTGCCACAAAGAGTTCCATCTTTATTGATGTACTTGTCAAAGCTTCCTTTAACAAACTCTTCAACAGTAACAAATTCACCATCATCCATCTTTCCCAGGTAAATATTGTTGTAAGACATAAACTCACCATACACCTCTTCATTATTTCGCTTGCACACCTCTTGCTGGAGCTGCTTGGCAAAGTTTCGTGCAAGTAGGTGCATTTTCACCACCTTCCTTGTGTGCTGCTCGGCAGTCTGATTTGTCGCCTTAATATTCTCCAACGCATTTGCTAAATACTTCTTGACTACCCAAGTGGAAGTGTTGAAGTCATCTCGACGACTTGTTGCAGAGAATGCTTCACGAAAGCCCCCTACACCGATTACCACTGGGTTTATAACAAACTCAACACAACGAAATTCAGGAGACCACTCCATCTGATTTATATCAAAACTTGACAGTTCAATAATGGTGGATGGTTTTTCTTTTATCACTTTGCCCAGTTTCAACATATCTACCACAGACAAACTTTTTGGGAAAGTGCAACTTGACTTAACGGAGGTTGATCGTGCAGGTTGTTGTGGTTGGAGGGAAATTGGATGGGTACGTCTTCTTTTTATAGGTAGCCTTGTAGATTTTTCTTTCGAGTAGACTTCCAACTGTGGTGACTGTGTCTGCGAATCTACTTCAGCTTTCTCAATAATCCTCAAATGGATTACTTTCAGATTGGGGATTTGCTCTAGCGATTGACATGATGGCCCTTGCTCCCCTGCCAGTATATCGCAGCATGTATTATCCTTTAATTTGGACTTGAAGAATCTCTCGCAAGCTGCCTTGATATTGTCAAAGGTGACCTCGACGTAGTGGAAGGGCACAAATACCCTCGGTCCCATCCTCGAATACTTTTGTGCTTTACCACAAACTTCAGATGAAAGTTGTTGCACCACAATTTCATCTTTAATCCAGTCGAACTTTTTTGTATTACTTGTCTTTTTGCTATTCTTTTTTTCTTTCATTGCAGTCTTGAATTCTTTCCATGCGGCGGCCATCTTGAATACAAATGACGGATAGCACGTGGAAACACTGACGCGCGCAAAGCATCATGGTGTACTGTGGCAGCGATAGGCTTTGGAGAATTTCAATTTTACTTTGATTTGTGTTTTATTTTGCTTTTAACTTTATTTCTTATTCAATTTTCATTTACGTTTGTAAATGAAAATGATAATTATTATTTTTTAGTTTATTTTTTTATTGTAAATGTATTTTAATTTTAATTTAAAACACTTTTTATTAATTCAGAAAAAAAGATATGAGTAAAATTTGAGTGGCAGCGATGGGCCACCATACATGAGTATTTATTTGTGTTTTGAGCTCGTATATTTGGTTGACGCTTTAATGGGCCCACTGGTCCGGGTAGCCATTTGAGTTTTTCTTCGTGTGCATGATGCTTGGGCAATTATAAGCACGTTTTATTGTTTTCTTTGTTTAATTTATGTGCATGTTTCATGCTTTGTTCTCTTTTTTTGTCTGTTTCAATCTGTTTACACCTTCGCTCAGCATGACATTCAGCTTAGGGGAGCCTTTAGTTTTTCCCATGGCGGTGCTGGGGGAGTTCCTTATGACTCTCTCGGATTACTGGGCGCCAGGGCCGCCATCCCCGGGGTTTGACCTGACGTATGTTTTTTCTTTATCGCGTGTCTTGTACGCGTGTTTCTCTGGGGATGGGGTCCCTTCCACCTTTTAGGTATACGGGTACCTGTTATTGTTAGTTTCATTTTTGCGAGGCAGCTCCCTATTCTTGACGTTACATGACGTTCTTGCTTTTTCGTGCCCAGTCCCTGGCCGAGTTATATTGGGGGAAACAGTACTGAATCCATGTCAATAGGTCGGATGTAAAGATTTTTCGGAAATTGTCGTCAGCTCGAGCATTCGACGACTCTTTGTTTTTTTCGATTTTGATTCGATTTGATTTATTTTGTGTTGCGCTCGCATGATTCTTCTCAGGATTTAATACAGTTTAATACGAGCTTATTTACATGCAGTATGTTGGATTTTCATAATGCAAACGATCGACAATATTTTGAATAATTCCGGTAAGGATAGTTCTTTCTGGTGATATACATGAAGGCATTTATATTTCAGTAGTACTAGATTTGCTGTTTAGTGTTCGATATAGAGGTATTGAAACCAATATGATTTCATGAATTTGCAGTTCTAATAGCCCACTGATCGTCTTTTATATTTATACAAGGAGTCAAAATGTACTTTTAGTGAAAAATATATCTCTAAGATATGTCCATTGCCATTGGTCATATATTCACCTGCTCAGAATTTCTTTCTACAATCTTAATCATTACAAATGAATGGTCATCTGAAGCTGACAAAAATGTCAACAAATAGATTTTGTCTTATCAGCATATTGTTCAGTTGTTCTAGTTGTTCTGCAATAGGGGTAGCCCCGAAGGTGCCATTAAAACAATAATCGCGTCGTATCATGCGCGATTTAATTTCGCGCAAACTTGTTCATATTCGAGCAGCTTTAAATTCTGGCAAAAAGTTTTCCGTGTTCGTTCTTTTTGGTTTGTTTAATAGAACTATTAACAATTAACGTATTTATAATGAGTATTTGTTATCAAAACTTTCAAAAAACGATTAGGTGGCCTCAAAAATGGTTTCAAAATTATGTAATAAAACTAAAACATTATATGGTTCTCATTTCCTAATACAATAACAATAATCTTTTATTAGCATTCTCATATATTATAAGTTCATAAATGGTATAAAACTACTGCATCCTGAACAGGCGTTTAAGCAATCTCGTACCCAGAGTATGCCCGTTTGCAAGTTAGGTCATGCCCAGCACCTAACCAGGCTAACCTGTGAACGGGCATACTCTGGGCTGTTTACATGATGAAAAGTGGGATGATTTTGATGTATTGAAATAATTCACTAGGCTAAACGAAAGTGCAAATGCTGGTTAACCGAACTGAACTGTTTCACATGTTGTAGAGAAGATCATGTAGTTCAAGAAGATTTTTATAGCTTTTTGAACAACCTTTCGTTTACAGTTAACTGTAATCCATCTCTAGAAAATAAAGTTTTTCACGAAATCAATCGCGCCTTATGTCCCGTCCTGGCAAAGCGGTTTAAGCGGGATCATATAAACAGCCCCTTATTCAGCAAATTGCGTATGCTCCCTTGCCTTTGATCCCGTGGGGGTGAGGCAGCACATTCTTTGCGATAGTGACTTCTAGTTTATTTCACGCTCGTAAATTTTATTTGCTTTTCGATAGCTATGCTGCTGTTTTTCCGACTAGCCCCGATGCTATTGTCTCATTTGCTTGTTATTAGTTGACTGCATCTAAGGACGTAAAGCCTCATTAATCTCATGAACGCGACGAAAAACCCACAAAATCACTTGATCGATTTCCTGGTCAGCTTCCCGGAAAAGTTTGAAATCTAGAGTTTTCATTGAATTTGAACGAATCTAAAATTACATTATGAAAAACATTGAGTGGGCGGCCGCCTCCACCCACCCCCCTCCCTCCTCTTCAAATTTGTCTATGTATATCAGCTTCACTTATATGTATTAAACTGTCTTATAACTTACGTTCAGAGTAATTTATGCTGTTGATACGTACATTTTATATATTTCATGTAGTTTATACTGTAGATCGTTCAAGCTAACTGGTCAAAACTATTTGGCTTGTTTTACTATTAGATCGGAATAATTCCTCGCCCCCCCCCCCTCCGGCCCCCAAAAGTGGAAAAATGGATAAAAGGATAAATGGTTGGTTAAATGGATAAAAGGATAGGATAAAACTTTATTTGACTACGCTGGCCACTTCAACCGGAGCTGCTTTCCAAGTGGGGCGTAGGTAAATGTTACAAAAATATATAAAATACAAAATCACTAAGAATATTAAGAACTACGAATACAAATACATATTACAAAACAAATGGTATACAAAAGTCAAATAGCTAATTCGTCAGACTAACAGAGGAAATATTTCTATTGAAAGAATTTAAAGATTCGCTGTTTCTTACTTGTTCAGGAATGCTATTCCAGATTTTAACCCCACTATATCGAAAACATTTTCTGCCATACTCTGTATTTGGTCGTGGCAGAAAGAGAGACGCATTTGAACCTCGTAAATTATAACTGTGGATATGGTTAGAATTCTGGAACATTGATGAGAACCTCGATGGTGCCAAATTATTGACAACCTTAAACATGAGACGGGCCATAATATGTTTTCGCCTTTCTTCCAAGCTTATTCACCCTAATTGATCGAGGGCCAGTTGAGATTGCCCAGGCTCATCTTTAAAGTTCATTATGATTCTAGCACATCTGTTGTGAAGTTTTTGTAGTCGTTCAGACTGGCCTCTATTAATGGAATTCCAAACTTCACAACAGTAGTCGAAATGGGGTTGGACAAGATCTAGACCATAATAAACCGACTTCAAAATATCAGAATTAGTGAAATCCTTTATCGTTTTCATGGCACTTATTCCAGAAGATATTTTTTTTGAAATTTGGTCAATATGACTGTCCCAAGTTAAAAATTGATCAATTTTGACTCCAAGAGTTTTTGTAACTTGAACTCCTTTAATTGGTTCATCTCCAATAAAAACACACGGTTCTTCTAACGTGTTAATATTGTGGCGTGATCCAATCAAAAGATATTCCGTTTTGACAAGGTTAAGAGAGAGCCTGTTCGATAGAAGCCATTCTCTGATATTATTGAGATCAGCATTAACGGCCACCTCAGCTTCCTTAATTGATTTACCGGACACTGTAATGTTAGTATCGTCGGCGAACATGCGTGCTGTAGAGTGTTGTAAACAATTCGGCAAATCGTTGATATAAATTAAAAACAGAAGTGGACCCAAAATTGAACCCTGAGGAACTCCATATTTTAGATATTTTGATGTGGAAAGTTCCCCATTTACTTGACATTTCTGAGATCGATCTGCATGATAAGTAAGATTTGAGAAGCATAAGAGGCGTGTTCTTAATACCATATAACTCTAGTTTAGCCAGTAAAATGTCGTGGTTTACCGTGTCCAATGCTTTTTTAAATCGAGAAAAACGGCAAGATTATATAAACCACGATCCATATTAACATACCACTCATCAGTACAATCTAGCAATGCAGCGGACGTGGAATGAAAGCGCCTGAACCCAAACTGCTGTTCAGACAATAAATTATTGGTCGTAAAATATTCGTATAACTGCTCATACAAGATCTTTTCAAACATTTTGCTAATAACCGGCAAAATTGATATTGGCCTATAATTGTCTAAAACGGAGCGTGAACCCTTCTTATGAAGCGGTACAACTCTAGCAATTTTCCATTCAGACGGGAAAATTCCCATCCCAATAGCAGAGTTAAACAGATTGGTCAAATTCCCGATCTAGAAGCACTACATAACTTTGTTAGCAGTAAAATTCCTGATGGTATCCTTACCATGCCACCATTAACGTGCGAGGAAGTTTTTCAATCCCTCAATGAACTAGATCCCCATAAAGCAACTGGTTTGGATGGTTTGTTTCCACAAACAAAAACAATTAGATTGGTAAAAGATGGTGTGATTACAGAAGCAGATTTTTTTAGAATTTTAGCCGGTATTTTGTCACATCCAGTAGATTTAGAAATAGACAAATTGTTAAGTAGCCTAAAAACCTGTGATTCGTTAACAGGATGCAAAGTAAATTCCGAAGTATTTAGATTATCACTCGTATGCCTGCCAAAATTTAAATTCTGAGTGTGTTCAGAGCCTGCAGGGGTCTCCAATTTTACCACCAATACTTGTAAAATAGTCATTAAGACATTTAGCCATTCTCATAGGAGAAGTAATTGTATCATTTCCTAGCTTTAGTTCGTTAATCATTGTGTCCTTTTTTCTCCCAAGGATGTCATTAATCGTCCTCCAAGCTTGTTTAGGATTGTTTTGATGTTTGTCAAATTTGCTTTTGTAGTAAACTTTCTTAGCTTCACGCATTGCAATGTTGACATTATTCCTATAATGTTTATACTGGCTCCAGTCTTCACTTAAATCCGACAAAATTGCTTGTCTTTTCAAACGGTCCCTTTCAAACATTTTGTTTCTGATATTCCTAGTAATCCATGCCACAGATGTTTTATTTCTTACCCGTCTTTCCCTAACCGGGGCACGTTTATCAAGAACAGTTATAAAAAGATTTTTCCAACATGCCCATTTATTATCAATATCGGTTTCTCTGTCAACTAAATACCACGGTAAGTTTATAAGGTCGACTTTGAAATTCTCAACATTGAATTGCTTGAAGCTTCGAAACTAGCGTGAGGTTTAAGATATGAATTAATTTTTCTTACTACATAAATTAAATTATGATCACTCACTCCCATATGAATTACATCATGAAATGCAATTCGCTTAGGACAGGAGGTAATACAAACGTCTAGTAACGTAGAAGACGATTCAGTAATCCTTGTAGGCTTATCGATTACTTGTGTAAGTTGATAAAGTTGCATGATAGAATGTAAGTGTTTAGCAGAAGAGTTGGACTGGTCTAACAGATTACACTTTAGATCTCCTAATAAGTAAATTTCGTTATTCTCGTTATCGACATTCTTAAGCAAAGATTCAATTTGTGAGAAGATTCGACGGTTGCTGACGGCGGACGATAAATAGTAGAAACGATAAAGGAACGAGAGTTGGGCCGGTTAATTTCCAAACATACGGACTCTAAATTTTCCGGCACTAAATCACCACGATTTAAATATGATATCGTCCGCCTAATGTAAAAACAGACACCGCCACCGTGTTTGTCCCTATATCCATGCGAACTATGTCATATCCGTCAATATTAACAAATTCACTTGGAATATCAGGGTGAAGTCTTGTTTCATTGAGTGCCAGAATATCAACAGTCTGATTTTCTAACAATAAGCGAATTTCATCAATGTGTTTCAACAAACTGACAATATTCAGTAATGCCATCTTGAAACCCCTAAAGGCGGATTTCCATTCAGTGGAAAAAGTCGCGCGATCGACTTTTTGCGATCACTTTCTTTTCAAATGCGTGCAGTCAACCTCATCCGTTGCGCTTCATTGCTTGTATTTCAAAAGAAAGTGGTCGCAAAAAGTCGATCGCGCGACTTTTTCCACTGAATGGAAATCCCCCTTAAGATATGGTAACCTATTCGAATACAAAATTTCCTCCGAGTTAGTCTGACGGATGTCGCGTCAATTTAAAAAATCCATATAGTTTCTTTGCATTATCGTGCTACCTCTGCGGTTCAAGTGCAAACCTCCACGATTTAAACAATCTAAATCTATGTTAGTATGATTAAGAAAGTCAACATTATTATCTGAGCAGAATGAATTAAGTAGATTGTTTGTTTGATTAACTTTTGTTTGAATTAGATGACCATCTTTTCTGATGGTAAGAGCCGAGATGGCTACTTTGATATGTGCAGATTTTTTTCGCACTTGACTAACTAATTTCACAATACCTTCTACCAACTGGTCGGGAGATTTCTCTGACTTAATGTCGTTTGTACCAACGTGGAGAATTATTTGATGTGGGTTGCGACGAAGCAATGGTTTCAAATAGTCTTGCATATCATTGACTTTGCTTCCTGAGAAAGATTTTACGGCAACAGTTCTGTCGGTATTTGACATCTCCCAGCCATGCACATTCTGAACAATAGAGTCCCCGGCAATAAAGACTAATTTCTTTTTGCCATCTTTTGCATTGTGCTGAGTTGCTTTTATGCTTAGTTGACTTGTTACCAGGTTTGCTATTTGAGGACTCATTGTCTGCGATCGATCGTTGGGATTCTCGTTGCGAAGTAGCTATAGAGCTGGGGTCATCGACTTTGCTTCTACCGTCGTCATAATCATAAATGTTGGTTTCATTGCCGCCCGTATCACTCAGGACATCAAACGCGTTTCTCGTAACAACTTCACTATCTTGACTGCGAGTAGACAAATGCTGATCTTTATTCATGCTTCTGCAGTGCGTTTTCCAGGTCCCATGAGAATTTTGATCGTGGGTACTTTGGTCTAGATTCACCAACTTAAGGACTGTGACTAAAGACTGTTTTTCATTTTCAGATTCTTTAAGTTTGGTGTTTAAATCGGATACTATGAAGGACAAGTTAGCGACATTTTGCAGCAGGGATTTGTTTTCATCCTTTAATGCTCGATTTTCGTGGAGGAGCGACTCGTTAGCATACGCCTTCCATTTATCTTGTATACTAGATACTTCTTGCGTTAACGCACTGATTTTGATGTTAAAGTACAGTTCCAAATCCTTTATTTTCTCTACAAGTTCACTGCAGATTAAACTATGATTTGGTTGCGTTGATAAGTCAATTACTTGAGAGCTTGAATTGAGTTTACGATTTTTCAATAATGATTGACCTTTCGGCTTCATTATGTAATATGCCAATGTCGAGGTTGTTTTTGTCGATCAACGATATAGCATCATCTTCGTCAGACTCTGTCCTAGCAATTGCTCGCAATTTGTCCTTCAGCTGTTCACAATCAATTCCTTTAATAGTAAGCGAGGACGTATTCGCATACCATCTAATTTTGACCGCTTCGTTCTCGAAAAGCTTTGAGTTGCCTCCTGGCGACGACCACTTTGTCTGGGTTTGTAGTTGCTCGTTGATAAATTCTTGAAGATCCTCAAATTTACTACGCCACTAAAATTACCCTTCGTTGAGATCGAAAGAGATTGTATTGCATCGCTTTCAGTCGCCATTAATGGTTATAGCTATAATGCACATGAAATTTTATACGGAGCACAAAATACACGTCTGCTCTCTCTCTCTCAGTATAGATAAACTGAGAATTAAAATAAACTGAAAATAATTGGAAGTGTCGTAGATGTTTTGTCCAGGATTGTAGCTCGTGAATATCAGTCATCCGTACGTACAATACATACAGTGGAACACAAGACCCAAGAGAAACATAAAATATAAACATGAAATAAAACCCTCCTGCATGGCAGAGGAAATTATATGCAATATTATTGTTTTTTTATATGTATGTTTTAGACGAGTGTTTTTCTGGCCACCAAGCAGTTCATCCTCCTAGTATTAAATGCCTTACTAAAATTGCCAAGGATTTGAAATTTGACATGAGTGTTGAAGAACTGAAGGAATATCAAGGTGCGTTTAAAGCTATTGCTTGTTTTGCTTATTAAAACAATCCGAAAGATTCCATGCAGGCAAAAAAGGTATTTCCCGATGGAGTTAAGCGACGTGTTCCACCACTGCATTTTAGCGGGTTTTCTATATTCTACTGTGTTAGAAGTTAGAAGAAGATAAAACCCGAAATTAGTGAAAATCAGACACGGGAATTCATTCATCATACATTGCTTTTTTAATCTAAAACCAAACGGCTTGTGGGGGTAGCAACCGTAACTATGGAGTGTCGAAACAATCGGGGTCATCCTAATTAGGCCTCTCATTCTCCAAAATGCGTAGTTCTAAATGTAAAATGGGCAGTTCTAAATCTTAAAATGGGCAGTTCTGAAATTGAATTTTCGAGATTTATATGAAAATTAGTTATAAATTATCTGATTATAAAATATCTGTATGAGCATACAGACATTTATAATTAAGGCAAAAACAAATCCAAATATCACTCTGAAAATGCAGGAAGTGGCCATTCTGGAGTTCTAAAGAGGAGCTAATTTGGGGGAGGAACTTCGGGGGAGCATGTCCCAGGACCTCTTAGCTATTTAGGTATCCAATACGCCATGACCTCGTCTCTCGTTACTGCATGCCATGCATCCAGTTAGCCTGTGTTTACTACCTCACAGTCTGTTCTTGTCGAAATGGGTAGTCTATAAATTTTTCTTCGGATAACCCCTGGAAAAAATCAATTGACAAGAATACTTATATTTATTTGTACGTGCTGATTGTGTAGCACATGCAATTTTAACAATATTAAATTAAAATATTAAAAGCTAGTAAAACTTTCGAACAATTATTTTGGTTAAGTTGATTTTCATTTTTAGGACTGAAAAATTACCCCTTGCGAAAACACGTGCGAAGTAATCTTCTGAAAGAAGTACTAATGTTTAGATTTTTACCAGAAACTCTAAATCATTTGATAGAAAATGTGAGAATGGAATCATGAAACTTTGCTAAACTATCAACAGCTAATAAGGCCGCCTGCATGAAGATTATATTATTTATTATATAATAATATTGCATCGACATGCAGATTTTATTTGACATGCAACTTTATTACATTGAGATGCAACTTTAAGGAAACCAGTACCGTATCTTTGTCTTGATACCGCGGTAATAATCCCCCATAAATTAACTAAACTATTTTGCCTTGAATTTCTTTTTAAATACAAAGTCAATACACTTTTGGGTATTTTTTGCGCCAATAATAAAAGCTTTCTCGTTTGTTATATATTACTTCAGAGGTGATTGCAAACTATTGTGAAACAACATTCCAGAGAATATACAACTTACCAGAACCAAAGCTGCCAGTAAAGTATGCTCGTAAAATTGGAAATAAGCCTGCAGCAGAAGAAAATAGATTTAATGCTTGGTAAGACCTTTGTTTTTTTTTTTAATTTGTTCTGATCTAAATTACGGAATATGGCGGGGATTCTAAAAATCTGATTGTGAAACAAAAATTATCGATTACACAGCCACAGTTTTCCAGGATTCATATATACATGCTTAACTTTTTCTGCCGTTATGACCGGATATTACTTTTATTCACTTCATTAATGACACTTACAATATCTTAAATTAATTGCTATACAAAAGAATTGACGAATTCGTCCTTCCTTTTATGATTTGTTGCCTTGTTAGTTCACGCACGTGTACTGTATATGACTAGCACCAGACTAGCACGTACACCACAAAAGTTGTCCGAAAATGTGCAAATTTGCTTACGTGGCAGAGTCACATTACTCATCGCAGTATAAAGGTGGATTATTTTTGCTACATTTTTTTTATATTATGCACAAATCTAGTGGTATTCCTTGCATGCATTTTACATTTACTGTGGACGTTCTCGCGTATTGCAATAGCACGTTTATGTTGGTGCAACGAATTTGTAATATTTCCCCTAGGTACTGGAAATGTGATATTTCTGGTGCTCCAAATGGTAAACTACATGGAAAAACTATCGCAATGAAAGACAATATATCCGTTGCTGGCATTCCAATGATGAATGGATCACAACTTGTAGAGGGTTATATTCCAGATATTGATGCCAGTGTTGTAACCCGGGTATTAGATGAAGGTGGAAGAATACTTGGTAAAGCTGTTTGTGAAAACTTGTGTTTCAGTGGAGGAAGTTTCACGGCTGCAAATGGACTTGTGAGAAATCCGTGGGATCCTTCCAGGATGTCTGGAGGATCATCTTCAGGATGTGCTGTTCTGGTAAGTTGCTCAGTTGAAAACGATGTAGGAAGCACGATAGTATGCAGGAGGTATAGTTAACGAAAGCTTGTATTTTAAAGAAGTGTGATTCAAAAATGCTATAGAGAATATGTTCTATTAAAATTGCAAGATTAATCAGTGAAATATCGTGTTTCCTTTACCAGAATGCCTGAAATAATCAATGCCTCCGACACTTTTAGTGAATGGGAGTGATATTTGTGAACGATTGAAGCGTATTCAAAACAGTTAATATCAAGTAACTTATTAATATTTATTCCAGAGCAGATCGTTTGTCTCAATAAACATTCCAATACTATAGCAGTATGAATGGAAAATCTCAATGCTCAGTGTCAAATTAAACCCGATCGATATGTTCAACATTGTTCATTGTTCATGTTCAACATTAGTTACTAGTGACTATTACCGTATTACGTTATGTTTTTATAGGGCTATCAGTAACTGGCGCGTTGTTGATAGCCGTATAAACATGGAAATATAGTTGCTTATATGGTCACATTCCAACTACTGTAGCTAACCAGACGATCTTTAGCTAGGTCAAGCATAAAAAATTCATGTATGGCCGCCCCTGGTCCTGCGATAATAATTTTGTTCGATAATGTCGATATCTTAGCGAGTTTTAACAGGTTGCCAATAAAGACGTGGACATGGCTATAGGTGGAGATCAGGGTGGTTCGATACGCATGCCTGCAGCAGCGTGTGGTATTGTGGGATTGAAACCAACATTTGGGTTGGTACCTTACACTGGTATTATAGGTATTGAACCAACTATCGATCATACTGGACCTATGGCGCAAACTGTTTATGATACAGCATTACTTTTGGAGGTACATGAATTTTTCTTCCGCTATACAGGAAGATTGAAAGGTGTTAATTAGTATACTTAGGGTTACTGCTTTTTCCGAATATTCAGTAGTAACATTAGTAACCATTCGAGGAAGGATGAATGGACATATACTGTATGAATTTGAATATTAAAGGCGACTGTATACGGCAACTCGTTGTTTTGTACGTACTGGCTTGTTGATTAGTCGAAATAGAAGTTGAAAGTTATCTTTGTTTCGCTATACTTTACTAATGAACCTCACTGGATGGTAGCGGATTGTGATGCAATGTTTTGATTGTCGTTTCAGGCAATAGCTGGTTACGATGATGGTTTAGATCACCGTCAACCACGTGATCTCAAGATACCCAGCTATACAAAAGAGGTAAAGTCCAATCTCAACTTTCATTAAGATATCAAGTTTGTTTTTTCCCTCTCTATATCTTGAAGAAGGCGATCATGGGCAAAGTCCTCAAATTTTAACAATCATAGTCGAAAATTAAACTGGTTGTCTTATAGTCCAAGACTATAAGACTAGAAGACACGAACCCTATGAACGAATAAGTCAATCCTTCGATTGAACCTTAATCATTAAATCCTAATCTTTAAATCTGACGAATCAATCCTTTCAACCTGAGTTTGAATATTCGAATCGTAAGATATTCAATCCTCGGATCTCGGTCTTTGAATCCTAAACTTGAATGCTTGAATTTGAAGATTGAATTCTTGAATCCTATATATTAAAAGGTGAATCTTTGAATCATAAGATTGGATCTATTAATCTCAGATTGAATATAATGGTAAGAAATTATTAATTGAGGTCACGTTACTGCCTCCCGTCAATCAATCTTATCAAGTGGTGTAGGTATAAAATTTTAACAAGGGAAGGCTCTCCAAGGGAGGATTTGGAGTATGAACCGCTTAAACTTTTGATAATGCTAAATCTTACTAAATTGGCAAAACTTGTTATATGTAACAATTTTCACGGAAGTGGAGGTGAATATATAGTGCAAGGATATTCACCAAAACGCGAAGTTATTTCGTTAGTGTTTTGGTGTTATGTACTCAAGTTAATATAATGTTTTTGATGTTACTCTGAGTGTATATCCGCACCGGGCAGGCTGAAAAGTTAGCCTGACCACAGTGGGAATCGAACCCGCGGCGACCTTTGCAGCCTCGTACCCAGGCGCAAATAACATACTAAAAATAGCAACACTACAGTGTTTTTATATAGATCAATGGCTAAGATAAGCGAGCGCGCGGGGGTGCTTGGGGAGGACACGACGGGATTCTGCAGCTTCGTTTCCCGTGTCCTCCCCAAGCACCCCCGCGCGCTCGCTCATCTTAGCCACTGATCTATATAAAAACATTGTAGTGTTGCTATTTTTAGTACGTTATTTGCGCCTGGGTACGAGGCTGCGACCTTTGGGAAACTAGCTAGCCCAATGCTCTACCGACTGAGCTACGAGGCCAAGTCTGTTTGAGTGTGTGGTATTTCGGAACTGAGTCTAGTAGTACCTTCGATACCAATGTGTTCTATGATATGATATTTTGTGTGTGTTTTGGTGTTATGTACTCAGGTGAATATAATGTTTTTGATGTTACTCTGAACGTATATCCATACCGGGCAGTATCCCAAAGGTCGCGGGTTCGATTGCCACCGTGGTCAGGCTAATTTTTCAGCCTGCCAGTGTGGATATACACTCAGAGTAACATCAAAAACATTATATTCACCTGAATACATAACACCAAATTAAAACACATACAAAATATCATATTATAGAACACATTGGTATCGAAGGTACTACTAGACTTATTTCCGAAATACCATACACTCGAACAGACTTGGCCTCGTAGCTCAGTTGGTGGAGCATTGGACTTTATAACAAACGTACTTGCAGGGAGGTGAGTCCGGGATTGGACGCACCGAGAGTGGCTGGAAGTTTCCCGAACTTACCGAGCGAAGCGAGGTGAGTTCGGGAAACTTCCAGCCACCCGAGGTGCGTCCAATCCCGGACTCACCGAACCTGCAAGTACGTTTGGTTTTTATCCCATACACCGAGCCATACACACATTTGTAGCTCTTCGCGATATATTCGTCGTCTCGTCGATGTTTTGTGAACATTTTCCCGGCCAAAAAAATCACTGGGCAAGAAAATACTTCTTTATCTACGTCTACATTACCTTTACTGCATTTTTCTTTGGTTTTTCTTCAGTCTCAGTATGTTAGTCACCGAAAAAAGTTCTTTAAAGTTTAGGTTTATCGGCTAAATCTTGTCCGCCATATTTGTTATTGTTATTGCAACGTAAGCAGTTTAGCGGGTGAGTTCGGGCGAAAAGCAGGTGAGCTCGGCAAAAAGCAGGTGAGCTCGACGACAAGCTCACCTGCTCTAAACCAATCAGAAAGCCGCTTTTAACACAGGTATGGGATAAGTATCCCAAAGGTCGCGGGTTCGATTCCCACCGTGGTCAAGCTAACTTTTCAGCCTGCCCGGTGTGGATATACACTCAGAGTAACATCAAAAACATTACAAAACGCGAAGTGTTGAGATGAATGTCCTTGCACTATTCACCGACACTTCACCGACACTCTCCTTGCACTATTCACCGAGGTGAATAATTGTTTTGCATATACCATAACAAAACAAAAATGACCAAAAAACAACGAAATATTTTTAAAACAATTTGTATTACAGTTCCCTGTTCCCATAATAGTTGTATTTCCATTAGTTTGAAACTTTTAATTAGTAATTGTGTTCATTAGAAGTAGCTTTAAAAAGAATACATCTTCTAAAATAACATGTATATATATAACGCGTGCTCTGATTGGTCGAAACCCGTGTCTGGATCAAGCCATCCAAACACGGAAATTTGATGTGAAAGGTTTTTTAAAGTGAAATTTTAACACGGAAAGTTGTTATTTTATAAAACAATTACTTTATGGTTTCCGTGTTTGGATGGCCTGATCAAATAATAGTTGTAAACAAAACAGTATTTACACTCTTTTCTAATTTTATTCATAAGAAATAGCTTTAAAGAATACCTAACTGTTAAACAAAACTTCGCGTTTAGCGAAACAGAAGCTTCGTTTAGTACAAAAATTTGCTCGTCTGCTTAAACCGGAACAAAACGGGAACCCATTTTGTTTTTGTCCAGAGGTGAATAGTGGAAGGATATACAGATCGAGCTGAGCAACCAAACAAATTGCGCGAAAAGCACTACCCACCTCCCACGTATACAGGGGCGTAACTCCTGGGGGGGTGTGGGGGGGGGTGCGACAGCCCCCAATTGCAGTTTTGTCGGGTAATTTTAGCAATTTTAACGATACGCTCGTTAATTCGGCAAAAAATATGTAATTCAGCATAAAATTACTGAAATTTACGAAAATAGTACTGAAAAATTGTACAAATTTCGGTAAGTTAGTGAAACATGGTATTTCCGAAAATGTTTTTCTTCCACCTCCCTGAAATATCCGTCGGGTACGACTTTCGCCACGTCCTTTTCGTCGGGCAAAACAAGCTCACACCCCCAAGCCGTAATACCCAAATTATACGGCCCTGGGAGTATATGCTGATAGAGATTATTTCAGTCTTGATAAAATTTCTAAGGGGGGCTCAGCCCTGCCCCCACCACCTCGAACCCCCCCAAACTGAAAGGAATATTAAAAGTGGCTAAGCCCCCCACCGAACCCCCTTTCAATTACTCCTGCTCTCATCATCGTTTCATCCAGTCTTCAGTGGTCTGAAATAAGGCGAAGTGTGGTGGTGCATGATATTAAATAATTATTGAGTAACATGTATATTTTTAATTTGCACTACAGTTATCAGGGGATATTAAAGGTTTGCGTGTGGGATTACTTAAAGAAGGTTTTGATCCCAGTTTTGAAACAGATGTGAATGACTTGGTGAGGAAATCAGCTGCGAGACTAAGCGAGAAAGATGCAGTGGTTGAAGAGGTGTCAATACCCTGGCATTTGGATGGTAGATATATTAATTTTTTAATACACAATGTATGTATAGCGCGTCTTTGTTTCATACGACGTCGTATCGTGTCGAATTAATTGCATAAATTATGTTTAAATCCGTTTCTGTCTTTCTGATCCCGTGGTTTTTATTTCTGGGTAATCCATGATCGCTATAGTCATGAATTTAATTCGTCTGAATTAAATTCGTCGTTTCAAACGAGACGATGTTATATTGTCGACAAATTGACGAATTTAATAACGAATTAAATTAAATTCGACGCATGAAGCAGGCCTAAGACATGGTCTCATTAACGCAAACGTCCAGAACTTGTTATTACCAACTTCGTCTGGCCAAGGGAGCACAGCAGAACGATATTTGGCTATTTATATAAATATTTTTACGTATATTTGTCTGATATTCGTACCTGTTTTCATAGACGTTCACTTCATTTGTTCTTTTACTGAAAATCATTGATATTTGTGGAAGAGTCCTTAATATATCTTTAGACACACGCGCGAATTCAAATGGTATAGAAACTGCCAACTGGGGGGTCCCCCTTTGTTATGAGCAGAACTGATGCGCAGAACGGAGTATAGAAATCATCTTTAAAATACAAAATAGTGTATACAGACGAACAGAAATGGAAAACCAATCAATGTATTAAATTTTACTGCAAAATAGATCCTAATGAATTAGAAAACAACGATCAAACAAAGAGAACATTTTTACTATTTTAAAAATATTCTTGCTATGACTATAGTCCATTTATTCACTTGCCACGTTCGAACATTTAAATCGTGACAAAGGTTGTCGTTTTACAAAGCTTACTAGAAATACATGCATGCAGTAACCCCTCGCCAATATTGCCATACATTAAACATGAAGTATTCAGAAATGACCAGCACTGAACGCAGGCTCGCGCTCAAGTGTTGCCATGACAACACGATATTCTTAAATTTTTATTTTCATATATTTTGTACAAAACTGCAAAATAGTTGAAAGATTCGTACTTAATAATAATAATAATAATAATAATGGTTTATTCACAGTATATCCATTACAAACAGAATGGCTCTTCACCTGTAAAATTATCTACATTATACTAAATATACAGTAATCTATTATCATACAAGAACTACAAAAGTTAAAAAAGACAAATAATCCAATTGCAATGCAAATCGGAATCATTCACTGTTTTTAAAATTTTTTTTATACAACGACAGAAAGTTCTATAATTGTTAATATTCCTGATTTCTGCCGGAAGCTTATTAAAAATGGAGGCTGCTGAGTCTTGAAATGTTCCTGACTCCTTGGGAATATCCAGGACAGGTGCAGAAGATGATCTTAGACTATATGCATTAACGCAATGTAGCGATAATCTTAAATATTCTGGAAAAGAATCGTCATGTAAAGCTTTATATGCTAATTTTAAAATATTAAAATCCATCCTTTTACTAATGTTTAGCCAGTTCAAGGTGGCAAGGTCTTCCTGTCTTGCAAATCTCCTTAACACAAAACCCGCGCATGCATTTTGGAGGCGTTGAAGTCGTTTTTGTTGGTATATTGGCAATGGGTGGAATACAGGACTAGCATAGTCAATTTTGGAAAGCACAAGGCTTTCAACCAGTGTTTTTCTCACATGGAAAGGCGTCAAATTCTTCAGCTTTTTCAACACTGCTAGTATTCCATAACAAGAAGTTAGCAAATAGTCGAAAATTTCCGAAATACATACTGTAGGTATATTATTTTGCATTTTGTGAGCTTTGATTTAATGTAAAATTTAACTTGAAACGCTTCGTAAAATGTTTTGAAATGTTCATTCAAGTAAACCTACATTTTGCCGATACAAATAAAATAAAATTGTTAGGTAATTTCAGTTCAGTCTTCAAATCAATTTGTTCGCCTTGTCGTGAACGTTTATACAGTTACATTTATAGATCAGTAGTGTTAATATTATTAAGGAAATGTACAATTTGATTAACACTTCGGATATAGTACATAACATGTGAGCGAGCGTTGACTTTAGAACGGGAATTATAACTTAAACAAAACGTGATATTATAAAGTCTTTACTTCTTCGAACCGATTGTGGGAATCAAACGAAACTTCACCACAAAGTGGCACCTTCGACCGGGATTATTTGGACTTGTAACTTGTGAATTTATCGAGAGTTTATCGGGGTTTGAGGAAGTATTTTGACTACAAAATCGAGCTATGGTGACGAGACAACAAAGTCAGCGAAGAGATCTTGAAGCCCAAGACGAACAGCAATCGGGTTTATCCAAGGAAACTGAGTCGAAACTGGTTAACTTACAGTCTTTACTACGGAAATTAGCATATTTTAACCGAGCAACAGACGAGATTTTGAGAGTGAATTCGAAAGAGGCGATAATACGACAACAAACAACGCTAAAAACCAAGGTAAGCGAAGCGTATGGTTTGATTGAGCTTATACAATGCTTGAAAATCGATGCAGGCGAATCTGACGAAACTATTGACGAGTGGACAAGCGAAAATAATGGCAGATTACGTGAATATGAAGCGGCAATCGAAGAGTTAAATCGTAGGCTCTTAGACGAAGAGAAAACACAAAGGGAAATTGAGCGCCAAGAGAAAATTCGACAAGAAGTGGAAGCACGAGCTCTAATAAGACATGAGGAAGAACAGGCAGAATTTGAAAAGCGTGCAAGGGAGGAAAAGTTTGCATTATCTTTGGAAGAAAAGAAGTTGGAAATTGCTTCTGCAAAACGGATCAAAACAAAATTACCTGATCTACAAATATCAAAATTTCAAGGAAGTCATTTGGACTGGGTGCGGTTCTGGGGTTTATTTGAGACCCAAATTGATAAAGCACCTATGAATGATGAAGCAAAGTTTGCATATTTGAAAGAGCATGTTGTATCTAAAGTTAGGGTTACAATCGATAAATTACCACTCAGCACCGAAGGGTATGGGAAAGCGAAAAAGATGTTAAAGGAACGGTATGGTGATACAAGTGAGGTGGTCAATGCACACATACAAGAAATTATTTCCCTACCTACCATTAATGGTACTTCAAAACAAAAGATACATAACTTTTATGACAATCTTGTCGGACACGTTCAAGCGCTTGAAACATTCGGAAAACTAGGCGATGTTGCGGGTAATGTAAGGATGACTTTGGATAAGTTGGAAGGGATTCGGGCTGACCTAACAAGAACCTCGCCAGAGTGGAAAAAGTGGACCTTCCCTGAGTTGGTTGAAGCATTGCGACAATGGATTGAGCGAAACCCAATACAACAAAGTGAGAAAGATGCGAAGAAAGATGGATCACCATGGAAAGACGGTAGGAAAGATAGATTATTGTTAGCAAAGGAACAATCTAGACAGTGTGTGTATTGTGAAAGCAAAAGTCACAGATCGGTAGAGTGCGATAAAGTTGTGAGTGCAAGTGACCGAAAGAAATTGTTAAGCAGCAAGCATCTGTGTTTTAATTGCACAGGCGAGAAGCATAGAGCAAGTGATTGTAGAAGTAGGATCCAGTGTTATAACTGCAAGCGAAGACGCCATACTTCTATTTGTGATAAACTAGAAGATGGTCAAAAGCTGATGTGCCAACCCGATGGAAATGATGTTGTTTATCCAGTTGTTGTAGTCGAGATTGAAGGAGTTAAGTGTCGAGCACTTTTAGATACTGGATCTGGGAGCTCTTTCGCGTCAAGTACGTTATTGAATACAATTGGAAAAAAGCCAGTGAGACAGGAATTCAAATCAATTGAGATGATGTTCCAAACTACAACAAGGAAAATTGATGTGTACGAAGTCGAGATTGCAGATGTTGAGGGAAAATTCAAGATGCCATGTGAGTTGAACCGGATTGAGAAGGATGTGCTAATGACTTTGCCAAACCCCAGGTACAAGGAACTTATTAAAACTTATGAACATCTTCGAGGAGTCCATATGAATGACGGAGACGAGAAAGCACTTCTACCTGTTCACCTTAGGAGCCAGTGATATGTCCAGAGTCAAGACATCAGAACCAGCCAGGGTTGGAGACGATGGGATGCCAGTTGCCGAGAAAACCGCGTTGGGATGGACCATCATGTCACCGGGACGAGAGATGAATCATTCCTTCCTGATGTTCACCAAAAGCTCTCAAGAAGACTACATGCATCTTTGCAGCTTGGATGTGCTAGGATTAGAAGACCGTGCCGAAGGAGATCAAGGAAGCGTTTATCAGGAGTTTAAGGAACAGCTTACTAAGCGAGAAGACGGTCGATACGAAACGTCATTACCATGGAAGGCTAATCATCCAGAGCTTCCGACCAATTACCATGTTGCTAAGCGGAGATTTCAGTCATTATTCAACCGGCTTGATAAACAACCAGAACTGCTAGAGACTTACCACAGTATCATAGAGAATCAACTTGAGGAAGGAGTCATTGAAGTCGCACCAGAGAAAGCAGAGAGAAGCCGAGAGCATTATATCCCACACAAGCCTGTAGTACGAGAGCATGCCGAGTCTACGAAAGTAAGAATTGTTTACGATGCTTCGGCAAAAGCTGATGAAAAATCACCTTCGTTGAATGATTGCTTGGACATTGGTCCCCCACTCCAAAGGCGAATCCTAGATATATTATTACGCAGTCGAATGAGACCAATTCTCTTGGCTGGTGACATAAAACAAGCATTCCTACAAATTGTGATCAGGGAGATCGAGCGAGATGTAATGAGATTTTTATGGATAAATGATCTACAACGCAAAGAGATGATGGTCTATCGCATGACCAGAGCGATGTTTGGGCTAGGCCCAAGTCCATTTCTACTCGGAGGAACTTTGAATGTTCACCTCGAGAAGTATGTACAGCAATATCCACAGTGTGTTGAAGAATTGTCCGAAGGAACTTATGTTGATGATATAAACATTGGAGGTGACACAGTTGAAGAGACTAAAGTACTCAAAGAGCAGGCAAAAGAGATTCTTAGTGAGGGAAGTTTTATGTTGCACAAATGGCATTCTAATGCGGTGGAGTTAGAGAGTGACATCGTGGAAGACGGCGAATCTACTTATGCCAAAGAAACTTTAGGAACTAAACCATCTGATACTAAACTGCTGGGGTTGGGATGGAACAAGAAGGAAGATACTTTGTTTGTATCACTACCGAAACAGAATGTAGAAATGACCAAACGAACAGTCCTTCAAACAATGGCGAAACTGTATGATCCTCTGGGTATAGCTGCTCCGTATTTACTCACGGCGAAAGTAATCTTCCGGGACATTTGCGATCGGAAACTTGGATGGGACGTTGAGCCGCCCAAAGATCTTAAAAGCCGATGGGAGAGATGGTTAGACAGTCTGCCAAGTGTGTTAACCTTCCCAAGAAGCATTCCTCGAGAGAGAGCATCAATTACCGAGATTCACATTCATGGGTTTGCCGATGCCAGCATTCTGGGATGTTGTGCTGTTATCTATGTAGTGGCAAAGCA